>JABFIG010000317.1:0-16287 GCA_017139545.1 Ambrosiella cleistominuta | reverse complement strand
GGAGAGGAGGGGGGTTCGTGGGGTAGGGGAGGGGGATGGTGGGGGGGATGGCGTGGCGAGGCAGCAGCCCTGGGATGGTGTTAGTGGGGGTGAGGTTTATATGGGAAGTATATAGAAGATGGCTTACCATAATGTGGTGATGTGCGGGTTAGTGTTTGGGGGACTCAGAAAAGGGCACGTGGGGATTGGATCGTCGACGGGCTGAGATAAAGCTGCGCAAGATCGAGAATGAATATACCGCAATGATTATATCATACAAGGGCAAAAAAAGGTGATAAAATAGAAATAAAATAAACATATATCGTCTTGGAGTGTCAACTCGTTGCCATATAAATAAAAGAAAAAGCCGTAAATTTGTCAAATATCATCATCACGGCAATTCAAGTCCAAGTTCTGCCTCTTTTGTCAAATTTCCCAACTCCAATCCCAGAGTAACTGCCATCCTACCCTCCTTCCGTCCCTCTTTCCCTGTGACGACATCCAAAGCAACTGCCAAATCCAAATCCAAATTACCCCCAGAAAAAAAATCACCTTATGTTTTTCACATGCATTAACTGACTTTTTTTCGTCTGTCCACAAGACCTTTTTCCCCTCCACTACGACTAACCACCAACCACCAGCCAAGAACACCCACGCCTCTCTCCTCACCCCCTTATCATCGACATCATAGGGCAAGAAAAGAACGAGAAAAACAGCAGATTTTCTTTGTTCTTCTTGGTGGGATACTCTGGGAGTGTTACAATTGGGCAGCAGGACAGGCGTCGGAGTGGTGGTGCAGGCCGCTTATGCAAATCACCAATGTCTGAGATTTCAAGCAAGACGTATTTATTTATGTTGTGATCAATTACTTTTCATCTTCATCGAGGACAATCACCATCATTGAATCCTAGACTCTTGGAGGAATGCCTGATATGCCTGCAACTTAATTGTCATTGGCTGATTCGCTGGCGAGGGGTAAAAGGGAATGTGCTAGAGTATGATCATACTGCACTACATGGCTGTCACAGAATCTTTATCAGAAATATCATCTCAAGTTACAATGCTAGGGTCTGCTGGAACCCTCGGGTATCACTAGGGGTATCTATCTCAACATCAACCAAACCACCGGCCCCACCACTGGACCGGGACCGTCACTCACCAAAGATACCCTCGGCAATTTTTCGCCCTGCAAAGACATTTGGTCATCTCCTTGACCTTTTCCGGATCCGACAAATCCTCCTCCCCGTCCACCTTCCCATTCAGATAATCAAACGTCAACTCCGTCCCCGCTGGCACATCCTTGATGGCAAACAAGGCCAAATCTTGAATATGCTTATCCGCATGGTCGCCGACCCGGACAAAGATCTTGAGATTCGGGTCGCACGAGTGATTGACGAAACGCGTGGGGCCCGATTCGAATTCGCCGTCGACAAGGAGAGGCGGTTGCGAGAGGCGCTCGTCGATAGAGTTGGGGTCGAAGAATTTGTCGAGTTCGAAGAGGTAGACGTCTTTTTGGGCGCGGGCTGATGGGAGCGAGCGTCGGTATTCGGCGGTGGAGTGCGTTATTACTTCGCCAATGTAGAGGTCGACGAACTGGCCACAGCGGAGGTCTACGGTAGACCGGACGCCTGTGGATGGTTAACCAACAGTCTTTGTAGAGTATGGAGCTTATGCAGAGCTCCCAATCTTGCTTCCCGTAGTCACTTACCCCACCCTCGCCCATCTTTCGTCCGGAATATCTGCAACGGCACTGTCCTCCCCCGCTCCACCACCCGATTCACACACTTCCCCGAACAAGCACACGCCTCATGACACTCATAAATCGGCGCCAACCCCGCTAACATCACTTCCCTCAACAACCCCGCCCGCGGCCCCCTGATATAATACGCCGTCAACGCCTTCTTTTTCCTCCCCTCTTCCTCCCCACCGCTATCCTCCCCGTCACTCAGCACCTCGCCCAGACACGAGCACCCCCTCGTCTGGCACAGCCGGTCATCAGGGCACGAGCAGCCGCTGCGGAAGGCGGCGTCGACGGGGGAGACGCCAGTACCGTAGCGGACGCGGGAGATGAAGCGGAAGGTGGGGGGGAGGAGGGCGGCGTCGTGGTCATTAACGATGGTGATGGGGGCAAGGGTATGGGTGGGGAAGGAGCGGATTTGGCACCAGTGGCAGTTGAATTGGGCGTCAATGGTTTTCTGGGAAATACAGTTAACGGGTTAGGAGAAGTGAAGAGAAGATAAGAGAGGGGCTTACTCTTTGACCGTGTTCGAAGAAGTGGGTGCGTATTTGTTCTTCCATGGCGTCTGTGATGATGATCACAAGGCTGGGAATGTAAGAGATTTGGCGGGAGAATTGCTGTATTTATATGTCTGGTTAAGTCTGGTCTAGATGTTGATGAAATCAACGAAATCTACATTACTTGCATTCAAGCCCATTTCAAACTCACCAAATAATTTGTTAACTCAATCACCAAGCATCTTCTCGCATCACCACCATTAGGGTTTTATTAACCCCCGGCAAAACCCCGGCTACTCCACTAGAGCAATCAACCTCTAGCTTCTCAAACTTTTGAAGCTTTGCGAAAACCCCCATCGTGAACAAGCAGCGGCCTCCGACAACCAACCAATTCCACTAATCGAACGGATATTTGCCATTGATTGTCCTAAGCGACAGATTGCATTGACAAAGCAAGAAGTTTATTTAACGTTTTGGGAGTTATTGATTACGTGGGGAGCATCTACGACAACGGAGGATACGCAGGCAAAGGTGGATTTGTGCAAGTTTGCGACGACAACAGAAAAACGAAAAAAAAAGACACATCAAGATGTCGGCGAATTCGGCGGATCCGTTTTATATCAGATACTAGTATGTGGAATTGTGCTTGTGTGTTTGATAAGTGGGGAAGTTTGGGCGCGGAGGGTCCAAAGCTCCTTGCGCGCTGGTTGGAGATCAAGATGCGATGAATGGATGGGCATATGCTGACTTTCTTTTTGTCTTGTGCAGCTCCGGTCACTCGGGTAGATTTGGCCATGAGTTTCTTGGTAATGACTTCATAAACACCTACAATGCCTTTTACAAGATGGCGCATTGACTCTTGACTACGAACAACCGGCTAACATAAACAGAATTCGACATCCGCGTTGTCGGTGACGGCCGTAGCGCGGTGGCCCGCTATGCAAACAACTCCAACTACCGCAACGACAGTCTCATTCGCAAAGAGAGTGGGTCCCATACTATACCTCAACCATCTTTCCCGGTCACCCGTTAAAATTTGTTTACTCTGTAGTGTATCTCAGCTCTGTCCTCGTCGACGAAATCAAGCGCATTGTCAAAGAGAGTGAAATCATGAAGTACGTTCATACACCACACGAGCGCCGTTCCATTACCTGCCACGCCTCAATAAAACTAACCCATGGTACAGAGAAGACGATGCCAAATGGCCCCAAAAGAACAAAGACGGCCGCCAAGAACTCGAAATCCGCATGGGCAATGATCACATATCCTTCGAAACTGCAAAAATCGGCGCCCTCATCGACGTCAACGAATCCGATGATCCAGAAGGTCTCAGAGTCTTCTACTACCTGGTGCAGGATCTCAAGGCTCTGGTTTTCAGTTTAACTGCGTTGCATTTTAAGATCAAGCCCATCTAAAAGAATATCTGGTGGGCAAAGGACAAGTGGGGTTGGGGACGGTTGAAGATTTTGGGATGTAATGAATCTCGGGGAACATCTAGAATTTTGAGTTGCTGGAGTTTTGGGCGTTTTCTACAACTTGTTAAACAGTATTTAGGGTCAGGGTTTACGAGATGTGATTGCATGAAATTTGCCTTTTGTTGCCAAACGACACATTTGCTTTTATGCTTAATTGGGGATATGAATGAACTCGGCTAAGTGACAAGCATTGGTATGTAAAATCAGTAGATGTCCTCCTGATAACTGAAATGCAACCGGAATGAACCGGGCAGAGCTGCTGTGAGTTGTCCTGCAGATAGCCGCTTTGGTATACATAGGCATAGGCGAGAATTACACATGTTGAGTGTACATATACATGCGTAAGGGTATGAGGGCTAGGGGAGGAAATGTGGGAAATCTACTGGTAATGGTGATGATGGGTGAAGTTGCGTGTGGGCGGCTGTCGGATTCAGGGGGAGCATGAACACAAACATGAACATGAAGGAAGTGGGTTTGACGATAGATGGAGAGCTAGAATTAGGATTGAGCTAGAAGGAAGGAAAGATATCAGATACCGAGATACCAGAAATGTGGATTGAGTATTCCTTTTGCTTTTGTTTGGGGCGGTGGGGGAGGGGGCACTTTATGTGCTGGCTTGGTTGACGCAGGGGCGAGATAGTTTTGGTTTGGTAATGCGAGGGAGGAAAGGAAAGGGGAGGGATTATTTATGGAGTATCTATCTATGTAGAAGGGGTTGTCTTGGTTGAAACATTGTGAGGTTACATTTGTTGTGCTGTGTGGGTTGTTTCGGGCGGGCGGGTGGGTGGTGATTTACGTTGACAGCAGGTTAGGGCGCATTTTTTGTGTCACAAACGGCGTTGGTTGACAAGCGCCTTGTATTAGAGCAGAGGAGAAGGAAGGGGGAAGGGAGAAGGGAGAAGCAGTGTTGGTTGGATTGTGGGCTAGGCGATGGGTTTATGGTTTATCTAATAAGATAAACATACGGTGACCAGTGAGATTTGCTTACTCTTGAATAACTATTTAAATATCCATGTGATGTGTGTTCATAATGGAGGTGTTGGATACTTTGTGTGCACCGGACTCCTAATCTGCACGTTGACGATTCAGATCATGAACAAAAAAGAACAAGAAAAAGCACATACAAAGGAATATGATGGTGTTGATGGTCCAGCCCAGACATTCCTTATGCGATCTTGCTCCCAGTAGACGACTTCGGCGGATGTTATTTCGGCGTTATCCACAATCGAGAACAATAACCATGGTTGGGGTATATCCAGCGTGTTCAACAAGAGAGTAGAAGGCTGTGATGCTTATGTGTAAGTTTGGTCGAGTTAGAATGATTCCTGAGGCTTTCGTTAGTGGAGATATACAAGTACCATATCCTTTTAGGTATAATCTCTCGTCGGATTTGGCCATCTGGTATCTACATTGCCCGCTCTAGAACATTTTCACAAAAGCCACCCACCAAAAAGATAAACAAGACAACCATCGTCGTCGTCATCGTTTCGTAACTCTCACACCACCACATCTAGTCCTCTCTCCGGCTCCATCATGATTACAAAAAAAAAAATGAATTGAACCCCAAACCGTAATCCCTGAACAAGAAATAAGAAACGTTAGCTCCTGCTTTGTTGTGACGGTCCATGCCTAGACAATTCCTTCACCTTTTCTTTCAGCGCTACAATTTTGGCTGGATTTGGTAGTCACATCTTGGGGCCCGATTGTGTGGGTAACTGCTGCCGTCGCCGTTGGCTAAAAAGGGTAGAGTGTGTGAAGAAGGTGATTGTGACGTTTCCGATAATATGATTATATTTTTTTATATTTATCTAGATGAGGTGGATTTGGGCATTTTGGGATAGGATGGGGGGATGGATGGAGATAGGATTGATATCTCGGCAAGAACCCGCATGCTTGCAATTATTGAATTTATGTCTTGCTTTTTGGAGTCTTGTTCAATTTTTTTCTCTTTCTTTTTTTTTTTTGAACTTGTTTCGTGATTTTCACAGCTTCTTTAGCGTATATCTTATCGTTATAGCGGGAGTCTTGTAATCTTTACTTCATCTTTGTCGTTCTTTTTGCCATCCTCAACAATTTGATTGCTATTTTTGCATTGTGCGCTCACGGATCGCAGCCGATGTTTACTGTCTGTCAAAAGTTTTGATTATTTCATCGCCATCATTCCTTTCTCCATCTAGCTTGGATCTCTTTCTTATTCAATCTATATTTACTCTCTTTCCCTTGTTTCTCCGCCGGGTCCTCCTCACACACAATCTGCCGCTATATCTTCGGAACCCAAAATTCGTCTTCTGATTCGCACTTTGGGAATTCCTCTTGGTCCTCTGCATTCGACCCAGCAATTTCCGCTATCGCACTGCGTTTAATTCCGCCAATCAAATACAATTTGCCTCCGCTTCTCCGCTGTAGACCAACGTTCTTCAGACATTGCTGATGGCCCAATCGAACCCAACCTACTCAGAGATTCAATACTTGGACTCAAACACACAATTTTTGGTTTAAAACTATCCCGAAATCCCGACTAGTCGTTGACTTTCGTCTCATTCGATTACTCCTCGCGGCGTCATCATTCCTTGAATCATATCTGATATACAATCACCCCATCACCAACTACCCTAATCCGCTTTTGTTACTCAACGCGCCACAAAGTATAGCCATCGTTTTATTTTATTCTTTTCTGTACTTTACATTCTTTCTCCTCAAAGTTTGCCGTTTGACCTGGCTGTCTTGCATCCAAGTCAACCAGTCCCTTGCACAAGCCACCCCGACTGACTGACGCACATACCGACTCACGACCTTCCCACCTTCTCCCCGCTGTCTGTCGCTTCGTTAAAGTTGGGATCCTCGCGTTACATCACGATATCGATAAAAATCCTAAGTACGCTATACATCGCGCCTATAATTCTTGCACCGATCCATGAAGAACACAAGGGTATCATCCATCCTACCCATCAACTTGAGTCTTCAACGGTCCCGTCATACTTCTCCTGTTCTTATACTTGTATAAATCACGCCTTCACACACGTCCTTGCGCAACCCAACCTCTCCGAGTCTCGACACTGTCTCAAAAATGCCGACTAATAACCCACCGCCGTCCCCTACCCCGACTGGTGACCAGGGCCGTGCCTGTCCTGACGACGTCATTACTGCACCCGTGCCTCAAAGCACTATTTCCACCTCCATATCTGAAGCTGGCCTTTCATCAAGACCACAGGTAGTCAACAGTGCTTCACCACCCGCAAATGCTACTCAACATGTCACCAACGAGACTTCCGCCACCATCCCAGCACAAACAGAACAAAACGTCCTCGGGCCTGCGACTGAACCCCTGGTCCCCGACCCGCTGACCAACGATTTTCCCTCCGAGCCGACCACCACTGAATCAGAGCCACAATCAATGCCGGTTCCCCCTCGTGTTTCATCACCACCAATTTTACGAGCTGCTGTTCCTGTTGTTTCTAGCTCGATGCCCACAATTATTGTTCCGCCACAACCCGCTCTCAATATTGCGCCTCCGGTCCCGCAAGGTCCTCCGGCGACCCGCGTATTCAGGGATGAAGAACCAGCATTCTTAACGTCCAGGACACATTCGACTGTTTCTATTGTGTCTGATGTTTCTGCGGGGAGAGATGCACAGATCAAGTTGGAGGAATTTGCTATGGAGAAGTCGGATGGGGTCGCAGAGATGCAACGGAGCAATTCATCTGAGTCCCTGAATTCGGAGACGGAAGATATCAAGTATATCAGGCATGTAGAGGTGAATCCATACTCAGAAAGACATCATATTGGTGGGCAACCAGGGCTCACCGCCAGAAGAGTAAGCAGATACTTGCTCGATACCCGTTTGATGTCTGACAACAATTAACTTTTATTTTCAGATACGACCAGCTGTTATCTCTCCGTACCTGCGTGCTGGATCTCGATTTGTTGGTACTCAGCAGGCCGAACGTCAGATTTACGAGGTGCAAGTCGACATCAAATATGTTGACTTGGCCGAGTCTTACATGTGTGGTTTCCTCAAGATTTCTGGTAAGTCAACTTACACTTTGTACCATCCTTACTTTATTATCAACCCCTAACTAACAATATCAAGGTCTGACACCCGACCATCCCAAGTTGACGACCTTCTTCGAAGGCGAAGTTGTAGGCCCCAAGTACTCGTTCCTGACCAACCACCCGGAATGGGGTGCTACCGAATCCATTGACTCCTCCCACTGGAGTCGCTTCCAGGCCTTCCGAAAGTTTGTCTCGACGATGAGGAATGGCATAATGCCTGAGCTGGACCAGTTACCGCAGGATTGTGTGTTTATGCGGTGGAAGGAGCACTTTCTTGTTCCGGACCATAGAGTGAGGAATATTGATGGTGCCAGCTTCGAGGGGTTCTACTATATCTGCTTGAATGTGAGCAAAGGGGAGATTTCAGGGATTTACTTCCACGCGAGATCGGAGAAGTTTCAGCAGTTGATGTTGAAGCATGTGGGCTTTGGCGGAGAGTACTCGTCGGTGGAGTTGAGATGAAGGGGAGGAGGAATGTTTTTATGGTTTGCATGGTATGATGTGATGATACTCGGGGGTTGTTTTTTTTTCTCTCTTTGTTTATATCCTTTTTTTTTTTGTTGGATTTGGTTTCACTTTGGTGTTAATAACATATTTTCTTGATGCCAATGGAGACTTCAAGCATAAAGATACCTATACCCTGTCTATTATTTTTGTACCCCAATACACAATTCTTTGTTACTCCTCTTGAAACCCCTTAAAATAACTTTTTCTAAACGGATTCAACTCATCCGCCGTCATCCCCTCTACCCTCGCCGCCGCCCTCTTCTCTTCCCATTTTCTCACACCCCCCTCATAAACCTCCCCATCCGCCATCCTCTCGTACGTAATCAGCCTCCTTGACCACTTGTTAAACTGCTGTGTGCACACTGCCACCCTCCGCAACCCCGGGTGCTCCGGTACCGGATACTCCGTCCGACTCTCGTCCACCGCCGGCATCCAAAATGCCAAGCGGCCCCCTGGTGTCACGGTTGCATATGCAAATGCCAAGATATCCATCAACATGCTGAAAAAACTATACGGCCTCGTCGGCGGCACGTAGCTCTTGGAGTTATCTCGTGATTTCCCGGATTCTACTAGCCAGGGCGTCTTGGAGGCATCTTTGACTCCGAGGACTTTGAGGCCTTCGCGGACCCCATAGGGCATGTCGCAGACGATGCCGTCGAAGATACGGAGGGTAGGGTTATTCACGTGTAGTGGGGAATTTGTCAAGTCGGCCGAAAACAAGTCGCCAAAGGACCCCTCGATGCCGTAGTGTTTGAAGTTGCCTCGTACTGATTTTCCGTTGCGCCCGCGTAGTGGCCGCCCGTCAATGTCACTACCAAAAGCTACAGCGCCGAAATGCCCCATGGCAATAGGGAAGGACCCCGTGCCGCAAAAGGGGTCGTAGAAGAGTTTACCCGGGGATGCCAGGGCGATGTTTGCAGAGATGAAGGCAAGCTCGGCATCCATGGAGGTCGTGGAAATCCAGGGGCGCTTTTTCAAGTCGTAGGTGCGTACAAGGTCGCGGGCACCATGGCCGAGGAGGCGGCCAAAGTACACTTGCGTCGGTGCCGTGACGCCGTGGGCGTGCGAGTATTCGGGCCATTCTTCGAGGATGGTATAGTGGTTTGTCGGGAAGGACATAGAAATAGGGCCGGTGAAAGGGAGGGCGGTGAGGAAGGAGGTTATGATAGACTTTTGGGCGTCGCGGTCGCGGGTGCCTTGGAAGGAGTCAATGGAGAATTTGAAGGAGGGTTTGGTGTGATCGGGGAGGGGCGTGAGGGGGTGAGTGAGGAGGGAGGAGAGGAGGGAAGGGATGGTGGGGGCTGTGGCCCAGTGGTGGTAGATGGATTGGATGAGGAGGGAACGGCGGATTAGCTTGGTGGCAGCATTGTCGGAGGGGAGGCGGATGAGGCAAAAGGGGACCTGGGGTGAAGAGTTAGTGGGGAGGGTTAAGTGTGAGATGAGGAAGAGGGGGGACTTACCTCGGGGCGGTAGTTGAGGATTTCGAGAGGGACATTTTCGAGGAGGGCGAGGGCTTCGAGTTCGGGGACGCGGAAGGTTTCATGGACCTGGATGAAGCGGATGAGGTATTGGGGCATGGTGACGGTGGCGGGGGGGTCTCGGGTTTGTGGAATTTGTATGAGTATGAATGTTTGAGTTGTTGATGAAGATAAAGGTGAAATGAAAGTGGGGCCCTAACAACAATAATAATTCCTAATATTTTTGATTGTGAAGTAACTCCAATGGTTCCACAATCACAGAAAAGAACAAAAAACATACTTGAACTGCAAACCTCTATCAAACATCCGTCACAAGCCATCTCGTTTTGTCTCTTGGTCTCTCCTCTTCTCAGTCAACCTCACCGTCACATAAGGATTCATCCCATCGCAAATCTGACATCACAAACCCGCCGGTGTGTGTTTGTACGACAGTGCTATCCACGCTTATACCGTTTAAGGATGGTTAAGCCGGAATTGAGCCGTGTTAATTGTGTGTGCAGGGGTGTGCGTATAGCAGGGGCTCTAGTTTTTCGGGTTGGGGGCTGCCGTGGGTTCTGCAATGGAAGTGGTATTGTACTATCCTTTTCTAGATATATTCACATATTGTTGATATCTTTCGATACTTTTACATAACATTATGTTTGTGATACCAAAACCTTCAGTTTTCCAGGCACAGAAATGCCAGGTGACGTATGGCTTAGTGGCGCATGTTGATGGCGCGCAACCAGCGGCGTTTACCAAGAAGAAGCCGTACAAGGCGTTTGCAGAGTTGGACTTTATCCATTCATTGGACGTCATTGTGCCCAAGGATGTCGAAAAGAAGGTTGAGGAGAGGTTGGAACAGGTTACAAAAGACCATGGAAGAAACGCGGTGAGGGTGACGATGACGTTGGGGGATATGCTGACGGGGATGTTTTTTGAAAAAAGTTTCAAGGAGGGTAAGCTTGATGATATGTACTATGCTTAGATAATATGTTGACTCTGCGTAGGGAAGGTCATGATGTTGTCAGAAGCCAGGGCAGATACGCAAATTGTATTTACGTGTATCAATGGTATTGTCTCTCCTCGCATCCACAGTCATGCCGGAGTCAGCCACTAATAGTCACCAGGAATTCTTACAATGTACCTCGACAAGGAAACATATGAGAGATCCGGACTCCAAGGATCACCAATCGACACCAAAGAAAACAGAGCACACAAGTCACGCTGGAGTAAGTCACGTCGTCTCAGCAGAATCATGTTATGCTTACTAACATATCATCATAGTTGTCAAACTGGATCTTACAGCCTCATCAATGGTGCCCGGAAAGAAGGGCTTCAACCGTGTCATTTACGCCTGTAAAAACGTCTTTACAGACCCTCTCAAATGGATCTACATCAACCTAGACTCACAAGGTCTGTCTATTTGTCCTCCATTCCACAAAGTCCTAGCTAATAACCTCTCACTACAGAATCATTCCCCGATCACATTACCCCCTTCTACCCCTCTTTTCTCCCCACCTTCCTCTCCAAAACCACCCTCCCCACCTCCCTCCTCCCCTTCCCCACCCTTCTCTCCGACCTCCACGCCACCCCCACCCCTTCCACCCTCTCCGACCTCGCCCCCGAAACCTACGAATGGGCCTCCCTCCTCCGCCTCGAGTCCCCCCGCCTGCACCCTGCCGATTCCATTGACCCCTACCTGTCCCGCTACTCCGTGCCTATATTTTCGTCTGCGGACCCAACGGTGGCTCCTGCAGCCGGCGATGTCGTTAAGTTTAGTTGGAAGGGGCTTGTGGCGCCGGGGTTTGTGGCGGCAGTGGCGAGGGGGGTTGTCGAGGAGGTGCAGAGTGGGACGTGGGGGTTTGTGGCGGGGACAACGGCGGAGAAGGGGGTGGCGGGGGGCAGGAGAGAGGCGGCGATGATGAGGTTGCCAGAGGGGAAGGAGTATCTGTTGTGGGAGATCCGATGAATTGACAGGGGACAAGACACTTTATGAAGAAACAAAAACGCCGATTTTTCATATATCTAATTTCAATAGATCTCTTCTCATATGATAATCTCATCAAGCCGAAGAAGAAACAGCAACGCCTTCCGCTCCAACAATATCCGATACATCCTCCCCGGCAAGCAACCTCCGCACAACCTCCATCACCTCTGCCTGCACCTCTGGCGTCTTGAAATCTGCCCTCTTCGACAACCGCTCAATATACTCCTTGATAACTGGGTCTGCCTCCCCCAAATCCTCCTCTGCTACACTCCCCACCATCACCTTCATCCCCTCGGGCACCCCCGGTAAATCTCCCTCCTTCAACATCCCATTCTCCCTCAAAATCGTCTCCCCATCTACAGCCGCCTCTTCCTTCTTCAAAAACTCGGCCACCTCGGGGAAATCTCCCTCTGCCTCAATCTTCTCCGCAGCCGTCTGCCCCTTGTGGTTCCGGTGCGTTAACGGGATGCCAAGGGCCAATAGGAGCGCGGCGGTCTCCGGGGTCTCGGTGACGAAGAGGGGGGTCTCGCCGTCGGAGTCGAGGATGGCAGGGGGCACATGGTGGGTAGTTATGAGGGTGCGGATGAGGTCGTGGTGGTTGTAGGAGGCGGCGGCATGTAGGAGGGAGTAGCCGGTTTCGTCTTGTGCAGTGGCGAGGGTGGGGGAGGATTCGAGGAGGGTGATGAGGGCGGCTGGGTTGTCGGCGGCGAGGAGGAAGGGGTTCTGTGTCATTTTTTCGTTATTCGTGAACCTTGGATATGAGTATAAACAAAGGAAATATATGGGTGAAATGTCGGCGTACCAAAAAAGGAAAAAAAGGCGTGGTTAGAACTTGGTTCTCGTTAGGTTGAAATACTAGTGAAATACTGCCCACATAATCTATGCCGATTTTTTTGGCAAGGGCCTTGGACAAAGAACCCAGTTCTGCCAGCTGACCGCCTGTCTGATATGATCTGGTTTAAACAAGTTTAAGTGGCGGCAGCAGACATATGTCACTAGGGTTATGCGGAATGTCGACGAGGACAACGACGAGGATGCCGGGAAATTTTACTTTGCGAGGCTTAAACTACGAGGTTGATTTACAGAAATTTATATCAGGAAAGAACTTGTCTTGTGTACATGCAAATTTGTATATAACATACGTACGTCGGGTGGTGAGATTTTTTCGTTCTTTCTTAGTTTGAGCTGGTGAGCTTTCTTCATTGGTCGAGCCCCACTACCATCATAGCTTGACAACGTCATCCCGCTAAAAAGCAAAAAAGCCAAGATAAACTCAACTTCATCTCGACAAACAACACCCAATAACTTATATATATATACTCTTCTCCCTTCTGCGTTTCTCTTTCTATTCTGTTTCTCTACTGCTAATTTCCTCCCTCAATCCACCCACTATGACCCACCACCACGGCAGTTCAGCTCAACCCTTCCCCTACATCCCCCAAGATGTCCCCACCGTTACCAACATGCTCCTCGCCCTCGAAGAAGGCCGCCGAGTCTCATCCAACACTGCCAAGTCTAAGAAACACGACGGTGGCTCCTTCAAGAAGAACGTCTTCAAGGTCCAAGGCTCGCCCACGGGCGCCGAGGTCTTTTCCTGGAAACTCTCCGACTGGGATTACAAGATGCCGAATCTCCCCACGTATGCCCGCGGGCTCTTCACGACGACGAATTCGTTGGGGGATCCCGAGATTGTCGTAAGGGGGTACGATAAGTTTTTTAATACAGGAGAAGTCCCGGAGACCAAGTGGGAGAATATCAAGACCAAGACTAAGGGTCCTTACGAGTTGACTCTGAAGGAGAATGGATGTATCATTTTTATTTCAGGATTGGAAGATGGGACGATTTTGGTTTGCAGCAAGCACTCGACCGGTGGCCGGACGGACGGGCAGACTATCACACATTCGCAGGCTGGCGAGAAGCACTTGAAGCGGCAGTTGGAAAAGATTGGCCGGACAATGGAAGATTTGGCCCGTGAGTTGCGGGCACGGAATACGACGGCTGTTTGCGAGTTGTGTGATGATGAGTTTGAAGAGCATATCCTGAGGTATGGGCCCGAGGAGGCTGGGCTGTATTTGCACGGAATCAACTTGAACCTCCCCGAGTTTGCGACATACCCAAGCGGGGTGGTACAAGGTTTTGCCGAGGAGTGGGGATTCAAAAAGACGGATATGCTGGTTATGGACGATATTGACAAGATGAAAATATTTCTGGAGGGTGTCGCCGAGTCTGGGGCCTACGATGGACGGGACATTGAGGGTTTCGTCATCCGCTGCAAGCGAGAGCAGCAGCCAGGACAAATGGTGGATTGGTTTTTCAAGTACAAATTTGAGGAGCCGTATCTAATGTACCGTCAGTGGCGCGAGTGCACCAAAGCCTTAATCGCCGGGAACAAGCCAAAGATCAGTAAGCACAAGACCATTACGGAGAAGTATCTGATTTACGCGCGTAAGAGACTGGCTAAGAATCCCAATCTGGCGGACCAGTACGCACATAACCACGGCATCATTGCCCTGCGTGATGATTTCTTAGCATCGGAGAACCTCAAGGGAACGGATATTACTAATATGAACGCTGACGACGAGGAGGTGTATCCTGATGTCAAGAAGGGCGTTGTTATTACGGCGATTGCGACGATTGGTTGCGGCAAGACGACGATTGGCCTGGCGTTGACCAAGCTGTTTGGTTGGGGTCACATTCAGAACGATAATATCTCGGGTTCAAAGAGACCTCCACAGTTTATTGCGGCCCTCAAGTCTGAATTAGAGATCAAGCCGGCGGTGTTTGCGGACCGGAATAACGCCCAGAAACATGAGCGGAAGCAACTAGTAACGGACATGCGGCTGACTATGGATGAGCCAACTCTGATTGCTCTCAACTTCAAGATGACGCCGATGACGGTCCCGCATGTGCGGAAACTGACGCAGGAGCGTATTATTTCTCGTGGGGACAATCATCAGACTATCCATGCGGCAACGGACAAGGACAAATTCTTGGGGGTGATGGAGAACTTCTTGCGCCGGTATGAAGCGTGCGACCCGAATGAGGGGCCGGATGCCGGCTTTGATACGATTATCGATCTGGATCCTCTGGTGGGAAGCAGGGCTAACTTGGGGATTGTGGTGGAAAAGTTGCACAAGTTGTATCCTGGTTTAGTCTCGGAGATGCCAAGTAACGATCAACTGGATGCGGCGATGACGTATGCGTTAGCCTACCAGCCCGATTTCAAGCACGTTCTACCTGACCGGACACCGAGGACACCAAGAGATGCTTCCACCTCAAAACAACAGCCCAAACATCCGCGGCCGCCGGCGCTGGAGTATGTCGGAGTCACAGTGTCGCCGGCGGAGGTGCGGGCGATCTTGGACAAGGCGTTTGACAGTGTGGGCGAGGAGAAGAAGGGGTTGTGGAGGCACTTGAACAAGGTTGATCGGGTGCAGAGGGGATTCCACGTGACGTTGTTGCATCGGGCGGCGGCGAAAGATCATATGAAGGTTTGGGAGCGGTACAGGAAGATTTGGGAGGAAAGTCTGAAGAAGGAGGGGGGGAGTGGTGGGGTGTTAGGAGAGTGTGGTGTCTTGGTTGAGCGGGTGAGTCGCAAACTTTTTAATGTACAGGAATAGGTTACTAACTAGTGATTTCTAGATTGTGTTTAACGAGAAGATTATGGCCATTGTCGTTCGTCTCGTCGATACCACCGACACTTGGGTGTGTACCAACCAAGTGGCGCACATCACGGTGGGCACGTTTAACGCCAAGACGAAGCCGAAGGAGAGCAATGATTTGTTGGTGGGATGGCTGGAGACGGGGGTAGTCGGTGAGGTTCAGGAGATTGTGGTGGACAAAGTGGAGTTGAAGGGCAGGGTTACGGCCGTATTACAGAGGCAGTAGAAGATGAGGGCACAGATACAGGCAAATGGGGTAGATCGTTGGTTTATATATTATGATTATTTATGGTTTTGGCACCAGCAACGGAAGGATAAAAACAAAGGTGAACAAAACGAACAAAAAGGGGATATTAAAATGGACGACGAAAAGCAGAACGGGGTCGGTGACCGGATATTAACAAGCAAGGACACAAAATTAAGCAAATAAAAAGAAACAACGCTCGATCTCTACTCATCGCCCAACAACCGGCCGGCCATCGGCCCCACAATCGGCACTTCGTATCTGTTAAATCCCAGTCAGCACCTACAATCCAAAAAAATTCTCTACTTTTCTACAACGAAAAACTCACCTCTCCAAAGTCTCAGCATCCCGATAAGCCCTCACCGCCAACCCCCCCATCCCCACCACCTCCCCTACCCACACGAGCCCTGCCAACATCCCACTCCATCCGACCACCACCCAATGCACGACAGCCAATATAGCGAACAAAAGCATAGCTTGCGCCGCGTGGAACCGGACATAGTCGCTTTTGCGCTCGATGAGGAGGATAATCGCGGAACCGAGGGGGGGGAAAAGGAGGTAAGGGAGGGCGGCGGAGGCATCGAGACGGAGGGGGATGGTGGAGGTGAGTTCGGAGAAGGGTTCGGGGGGAAGGGCGCCGGGGAGATAGGGGGTTGCGGAGTCCCGGGGAGATCGGAAGAGCGTC
>JABFIG010000316.1:0-16361 GCA_017139545.1 Ambrosiella cleistominuta | reverse complement strand
TTGTTTTTTTTTTTTTACATGTTGCTGTGTTGGCGTTTTATCCAGTCACTGGGTTGAGCCAGTTTGTCCGCTCTTATCTCCAATGACCGCCCTGTTGATGAATCTCGTCATGCTCTTTCCGTGTCCGTGTCTGTGTCCGTGTTCGTCTCCTCCGCGCTCTGCTCCACTCCGCCCTACTCTGGCCGACTCTCCATAAACCTCTTCAAATCCTCCCTCGTCGCTACCCCCACCACAAACTTCCTCTTCTCATCCGTCACCACCGCAAACTCTCTCCCCTCTTTTTCCTTGTCGTCTCCATCCTGATCTCCCCCTGCATAAAAAAACTCTTCCAACTTCTCCAACGGCGTCTCCTTGGTAATCAGCATGTACGTCCCCTTCTTCCTCGAAAACCGCGTCATCGCCTCCGCCAACGGCTGCTCCGGGCGCAGTTTGCCGGCGGCCAGCTGCGCCTGCAGGGCCGGGATGGAGATGTAGCCGGCGAGCGAGCGGGTGCGCGGGGTCACGACGGTGAGGCGGGTATAGTCGTTTTCAAAAGAGGTGAGGAGGGCGGTGGAGATGGGGGCGGTTGTGGGGAGGGAGAGGGCGGCGGGGGGGTCGAGGTCTTCGACGGTGGCCTGTGGGGAGTGGAATGTGAGTAGGGTGGGTCTAGAGTAACGGGTGGATTGAGAGAGAACTTACGCCGCGGTAGCGGTGGGTCCACTTGGGGACGTATGGGGTGGTCATTTTGTTGATGTGAGTGGTGGCAGTTGTGGCTTGGGTTTGAGGTGGTCTGGTTTGGTGATGTTAGAGCATGGGTTTACTTGACTTTTGATGATTAGAGGAAAATAGCGAGGGATTCGACAACTGTAAAGTGGATCACTAACAAAGCTCCAGTAAGAAGCTTATGGCTTTGTGGAACGTGAGTCGAGAAGTTCCATGGAGATCGCACCTTAATGTGGAAGTATAAAGACAATTATTGGAATTGAGACTTACAGTTACATATTAGATGTTTTTTTTTTTCGTATACGCTAAGCAAAGCTCTAACTCCCAAAATCAAAGTATGATGTTCCTCAGCAGCACCGTAAATAAGGCGTTAATCCTTTTGGAATAATGTAAATCATGTTCTAGCGCATCGCTAGGCCTACCTTCGGATATAGATTTATTGACTTGCAGTTATAATGTCATTGTCGACAGTAAACATTCATATAATGTCATGGTAATTCTCGTTAGACTTGGAGTAAATGTGGTTGAGCTTCTATTTAACCACACTACAGCATTGTGATTAATATTGAAGGATTAGGGTTGCGAACTAAGGTTGTCGTTTACTGAACTTATATATTTCCTTTTTCTCGCGATGGTCACTGTCAAGACGCGACTTGCGAGCAAATATCCAACTTTTCTACGCCCATCTTCTGTTCAACCGACTTTATACGCTCCTTTTTTTCAGATTACCACTATGGTTCCAGTAGCCTCGCCGCTTATCAGGCCTCATACGGTGCCGCCTGGGAAGACAAGGCAGCATCAGTCGCCACCAGCACAGAGGCCACTACCTCCAGGTTCATCGCCGCCCCCGGGTCCGCCACTACCACATAACTTTTACACGCATCCGCCACCCCACCCTCCTCCTCCTCCTCCTCTTCCTCCTCCTCACTCTATATACGGACATCCTATTCCATATCATGCTTATTCTCCGTATGGATATCCACATCCACCACCTCCTCCCTATTCCCACTACCTTCCCTCTCTACCCCAACCCCCCCCCACTCTGACTTCCTCATCTCCTTCTGCTCCCTCCCTCAACATCATCCACTCGCTACAATCAGGCACACCTCAGCGTGAAATTGCCCTCATCTACAACTTGCCACACTCGACCGTGTCGCGTACCATCAAGCGGTACAACGAGACGGGCAGCCTCAAGAGCTCGCAGCGCAACGGGGCGCCGCGGCGGCTGGAGGAGCAGTATATCGATGAATTGGTGGAGGTGATTCGGGGGGATCCGTAGATTGGGATTAAGGAGTTGTTGGGGAGGACGAGGGTGAGGGTTTGTCGGGGGACGTTGGTGGAGAGGTTGAAAGAGAGGGATGGGTTGAGGAGGGATCATCGGAAGGGGGTTTGGATAGAGAAATATGGGAAGATTGTAAGGAAGAAGAAGGAAGGGTGGGGGCAGATGGAGGCTGAGTCTGAGGCTGAGGCTGGGAGAGAAGCGGAGGAGTCGGAAGGTAGCTCCGGAGATGAGAGGGATGAGTCTCTGGAGGGATCAGCTGAGCCAGTGATAGTCAATGAGTCCGACAGTAGATCCGGAAGTGAAACACCATCCAGAACCTCTCCGGCACCACCCGTTGAAAATCTACCTACAGTCCGCCACACCAGTCAACCGTCTTGTGAACCCACGTCATCCCATATTTCCGTCCCCATCCCCCCATGTCGCCTCCGCAGTGAACCGCCCAGTCTCCAGGATCTCATGAATCCGCCAGAGGCAAAAGAGTCAGGCAGTGGTAATGGCACGGTACAGTCTCCTGCTATGTCGTGCCGTTCGGCTTAAAAGTGGGACTAAAGGGGAGGGGAAAAGACGGACAGGCTGTGGTGGCGGATGATCATGTGCAGGATAGAGTTTCAGTGCAAGTAGGTAAAAGGGATATAAACATTTGGGGGAGCAGCAAGTAGGTGGGACTGCATACACGGAAACTTACTTGGTGTTTCGCATATGTGGTGGGTACATGATTGATATGGGCAGTCTGGTGATTGCGGCGTCTGTCTTGGGTTTTGCGGACATTAGCATTTAGCGTTTCAACCACGAATGTCACGGATATATTTATCTTTGGTCTTTAGGGTTCGCAGACATTTTCTTGTATTTATAATTTCTCTTCTTCTTGATTCATACAGTTAGGGTTGTTTTTTTCTTATTTTTTATCATTTGTTTTAATACATTTCACAGCGTCAATTTCACTATTCAAGTGTTAAATACTTCACAGAGCACCACTGTCATACCCACGTCCCCAGAAATCGAACGCGTCAACCGCTAATCAAGAAAACCAGGATTAAATTGCCAGCATTGCCAAGCATCCAGACTTTCCAAGAATTCCCTATTGTCGCCATAGACACGTGCAACAATATTTTTCTCGTGTTTCTTTACCCTTTGTTTCCTCTCGTGGCTTTATATACATAGAAAACTCTTTATTTACACCATCCCAAGGAACTCTTTCATTCTCCGAAGATCCCACAAAACAACTTCCATTGCCTATTGTTCCTGCAGCACCTCACAATTTTACCTAGCTCCGCTTTTGCCATTCAGAACCACATACATACAACATACATATAATATGCGCCTCGGGATTCTCCCGCTCGTCTTGTCACTAGTCATCCCGGCAGTGTCAACAGCGCCAGTTGCCGCCGAAACTGCACTAGTTACTCTCCCGTTGGTCCCTGAGACTGGATCTATTCCTCTGCCTGGAGAGTCCACAGACGAAATCCAAGAACAACAGCATCATCATCGCCATCGGCCGACAGTCTACTTTATACGACACGGCGAGAAGCCAAAAAAGGGCAAGGGGCTGAGCGCCGAAGGTATCCAGAGGGCACAGTGTTTACGGAATGTCTTTGGGAAGAAGTCGGAGTATGATGTGGGGTATATCATGGCGCAGAGGCCGAGGAGGAATGGGAGGCAGAAAAGGCCATTTGATACGGTGAGGCCGGTGGCTAGGGATTTGGGGTTGGCGGTGGACGTGGGATGTAGGAGGGATGATGCAAAGTGTGTGGTGAAGAGGATTGGAAGATATCGGGGTAAAGGCAATATTTTGATATGGTAAGTTGGACAACAATAAAGACAGCATCTTTTTGAAGACAGTAGAATTAACGACGGGTTAACAGTTGGGAACATGCACGGATTAGACATATTGTCAGGGCACTGGGGGCAAAGGGGAAAGTCCTGAGGTATCCGGAAGATAGGTTTGATCTGATCTGGACGTATCCGCCAGGGTATTCGGGGGTGACGGATGTAAGGTCGGAGATGTGTCCGGGTCTTGACGGGAGTAATTGGGAGGATTACGATGAGGGTGAGGACGAGGATACTGAGGAGGGGGAGTATGAGAATGGTTATGAGTTGGAAGAAAGGGATTCGGAACTGGATTTGGATTTGGAGCTTTGAACGGCGTTTGTTCACACTAATTTAATTTTAGAGATACCCATTGTCAACAGCATCATTACATGTATTCAATCCATAATAATTAATTGGCACTTTCAGCCAGGTATACATACATACATCTACACCACCAACTATTAATTTCCCGCTGTCTTCATCTCGGTTTACTAAGCAGCAGCCCACGCCTTGGCCAGGTTACTCTCAAAGTTGTCATCCTTAAATGGAACATTAGCATCACCGAAATCCCAATTGCTCAGCGTATACCTCGCCGCATACCCCATTGACTCCCACGCAATCAACGGATACATCAACCCCTGTTCCTCGGCAATAATCATCTGATGGTCCAGCGGCCAGTACGAGATATACTCCACAAACGCCGCATCCCCATTAAAGTTCGCCGCGAAATCCGCCGTCTTGGTCTGGAAGCCGCCGTGCGCTGACGCCGAGAGGCCGACAATTGTAGCATCTGATGCTGAGTCAGAGTTAAGCCAGACGATGGCGCATTCCCAGTCGTGGCGGTGGCCGAGGCCGGTGGAGGGCTCGTCTTTAGGCATGTACCAGGCGTACATGATGGCGTATTTGGAATCGTAGGTGGTGCCGCGGGCGTATATTTGACCGGGGGAGGAGGTGCAGTGACCAGATTGGGAGCCGGTGGGTTTGAGGCCGCCGCTGGGGAGGTGTTAGTAGAGGAGATTATTGTCACGTGATTGGCAAAGTTGGTGGTGTCCTTGCAGAGAAAGAGAGAGAGATTATTGGTAGATTTACCTCACTTGACCCGCTGCGTCAACAGCAGGAAACGGAACACACCCGTTGTATCTGTACAGATACGGCTTGTACTTCAAGTAGAGAGTACCCTCGGTAGTATCCGGGGCAGTCTCGGCAAAGCCAACGACGGCATCGTGGTCGATCTCAGTGATATTGGAGGTGTCGGCGCGGGCAGCGAGGGTGACGGGGAGCGCCGCGGGGTCAGCGGGGGCCGGAGCGGCAAGGGTTATGGTGGCAAGGGCAACAAGGGAGGGGAGGGTGAAGAGCATTTTAAGAAATAGAGAGAAAGAAAAGAGTGTGTGTGGTGAGTGAGAGTGACGAGAGCCGTGGTGAGGAGAAGAAAGAGGATCATGGGAATGGGAGGACGGGGGATATGACGGTTTTTATATATGAGGATTTTGGGGAGATGAGGGGATCCGGGTTTTCCTCCGGGGTCTAGGACGAGGGCTAGGACCCCGTGTGATGGACGTGGTGGTAGCTATTGGAGGGGGAGGGGGACGAGTAGGACTGGGGTTTAGTTCGCGCAGTCAAAGGATCGTCACATTTTATCTTGTTTAAGCAATGTCGTATAAGTCACTAAATTATATATTTAGTAAGTAAATATATAGTTACTTGTCTCTGGTTTTTATTCATGGTTACAGTCAACAGTGAGTTTGTGAGGACCAAGTTCCTGAGATTGTCATAGACGAGGAGGGGCCAGTTCATGCGATGATGCAACAGTGACTTTTTGGAGAGTGGTTGAGATTATGTTGATGCTCGACTGTACAAGCAGATATAATTACTTAAACAAAATATAGCAGAGTCTATACAGCATCTTCTTGTTGAGGTAAGCGAAGCATTCCTTGTTTCCTCGCCGGCAGCAAACACGACAAACTCTGGACACTGACCGTCAAAGTCGTAACATCACGATAACTTTGTTGAAAGCCAGGGCAAACAGTACTGTCATAAGTATTTACTTAATTTTTCTTTTCTGATTATATAGCTGGTTGCTAAATAACTACATAAATTTTAAATGACGCAGCATGTCCTTGAAACATGGTGGTGGTGGGTTTGGGAAAACCCCGGTCTCCGGAAAAATCACTAGCTAAATGACTGATCTTGTCATCTCGCAAACACTAGTTGATCCACTGAATTCAAAGACGAGAAAAAAAGAAAAAAAAAAAAGCCAATTATCATGAAATCTGACATTTTTGGCTCCGGACCATGAACTTTATATCTTGGCATGAACTGAATACATCCATATTAACATGCATATATATTTGTAGATACATAAGGTGAACTACTCCATTACACCCACTGTCAAAAGCATGATGGTCGCTCTCCGCCATCATCGTCCTCCTTCACCTTGTGCGCGTCGTTTGAGTTTGAAGACCAGGAGATTGGCCCGAGTGCTCAGTGGCCGTCTATCTAGTCGAGGGTCGACGAAACAACGAATGGCTTGTGCAGCTGTCAATAATTATCTATTTTTTTTTTGACTCGGCCGGCCAGTGCATGCATGAGGTTATAATTTCCCATTATTAGCTTGTCAACCCATTGTTTGCGTCATGTCAGTGTGTCTACGTCTGTATCTTAACCAATCAACAATAGATTTTCCGCATGTGTCTCTTATTCTGATCTTGTTTGTCTTCTTCATGATCTGTAGCAAAAGCCATCTCTGGCATCATCAACAGGTTTATTATCTTCACATACCCACCTCATGTTGGGTTCCCCCCTTCTGATTCGTCCATGGACAACCTCGTGCAGTCTGTCTACATGAGCCAGATCACTAGGACCACGACCTGCATTGCACGGATGGATCAAGAACGTCCTAAGCTATGAAGACAATCAAAGGACATTGACAAAACTCTTTGTCTGATTTGACTGGTCTCAGTTATCTAATTTTTATTTAGGACCTTGGACCAATACTAGGGTTAGGGCTTATTTCATGGAATGCTGAGCTGCTAACTGATTACCCAAAACAGCTATAAAGGTTTGGCCCCCACTCAATGTCCGCATCTGGATGCTCAGCTTTACTCGTCACTTTTCTTTAGGTACTAAGGTCCGCAGTCCAGAACGAACGATTCTTGACCTCGTCTCACCTCCGCTGATTGATCTGTTGCAGATACACAATATCTAGAAATCTCCGCACGTCACAAAATACTGTTGATTACAGTGTAATGTACTCACATCTTGTCTACTCTTGGCGTTACTGATTTTCAAACCGATTACTCTCTGTCTTCTTGACCCTTCATGCGGCCACACAAACCTTGTACCAGAAATCCAAGAAAACTGTCATCACCGTCACTTGTGCCCAGATGTGATGTCATTACCCGTCATACCCCCGTTAGGGTTATCTGTCGGCTATTCACTATTTCCTATTCCCGCTTATCAGTCAAAAAAGAAAAAATACAGAACAAAAGGGAGTTCGGAATGCCGAGAGCGGAAGATCCGGAGCTTTTGCTAGAATGTAGGTTATAGAGCGGTTATATATGTAGAGTAAAGTTTGGCCACTTGCTTTCTTTAAATGCTGAGGCACATATCTTTTGTTTCCTTGTAAACCTGATATATCCCATTTTTGCTTTGTGTTTGTTTTTGTCATCTTAAGTCTATCAACACTTTCCACTCAAAATGCCTCTACCACTCACCACCACCATCACCTCCCTCTTTTCCCCCATGCCCGACCCCACCACGTCGAAGCCCACAAAGCTCGCCGCCAACACGGCGCTGTACTCTTCTTGGTCCGTCCCCGATGACCTAAAGTCTACCGCCAAAGACATTGCCAACACCTCCACCAAAGATTTTGAAAAGGCGTCAGCAAAGGCACAGGATGCTACGGGGCACATCCAGTTGTATTCGGGGAAATACTATGCCGCCTGCACATTTGGCGGGCTATTGGCTTGTGTAAGTAGTAGTAATTGCCCTTAACTTGAATTCCTGGTTCCTTCTCTTTTTTGTAACTATCGTGACCCACTTTGTATTGCACAGTTACAATGTGACATCAAAGAATAAAAAAAAAAAAAAAAAAAACTAACACAATCAACTCCAATCCCCTAGGGAATCACCCACACTGCCGTCACCCCCCTCGACGTCGTCAAAACCCGCCGCCAAATCGACCCCCACATCTACAAGTCCAATATTCAAGGCTGGAAAACCATCTACGCCACCCAGGGCCTCCGCGGCATCTACACCGGCTGGTCGCCCACTTTCTTCGGCTACTGCCTGCAGGGCTCCTTCAAATACGGTTGGTACGAGTATTTCAAGAAGACGTACGGGGACCTCGCGGGGCCGGAAAAAGCCGACAGGTACCGCACCGCGCTGTACCTGGGAGCCAGTGCCTCGGCGGAGTTTCTAGCTGATATCGCCCTGTGTCCGCTAGAGGCAGTCAAGGTGCGCATGCAGGCAGAGGCGACCTCGCCGTTTAAGGGGACGGTCGATGGCGTGAGCAAGATTGTGGCAGCGGAAGGGTGGAGCGGGCTGTACCGGGGGATCGTGCCGTTGTGGGGGCGGCAGATTCCGTATACGATGATGAAATTTGCGTCGTTTGAGACGATTGTGGAGCATATTTACAAGCGATTGCCGGGGAAGAAGGAGGATTACTCCAAGGCAGCGCAGACAGGGGTGTCGTTTGTCGGGGGGTATTTGGCGGGGATTCTGTGTGCGGTTATCTCGCATCCGAGCGATGTGATGGTGAGCAAGTTGAATTCGAATAAGAGGGCAGGCGAAGGGGCGGGGCAAGCGGTGGGGAGGATTTATAAGGAGATTGGGTTTGCGGGGTTGTGGAATGGGTTGCCGGTGAGAATTGTCATGATTGGGACATTGACGGGGATGCAGTGGATGATTTATGTAAGTTGTGTTGATAGAAGGAGGGGCAGTTTATATGTTACTAACAACTGGGCTATAGGACTACTTCAAAATCTTTATGGGCTTACCAACTACTGGTGGGCACTAACATTTCGTAGAACATATATTTCCAGAAGGTCATTTCCTTATTTTCAGATTATCAATAAAAACAACGTACAAATTCATTCTATGGCCTCCATGTGACATGTCCCGTGTATCTGAACTTTCCGGAACCGGTTCATCGTGTCACTAACCACTACTTATACCCTCGAAATCTTACTTGTCCTTTACATACATGAAAAGAGGGAAAGAAGCAGCTGTCAACCTTGAGTCGTAGTGTGATGATAGAACACGAGACATGATTCTGTCATCCGAACTTGGCAAACCTGACATTAAGATATATCAACCAACAAACCCTAAATTAACAACCCTAACACCGATTGTATATACTTTTTACCCCGAATACCCGCAGACACTATGTCCCGCATGCACCACATTTGTAAGACTACCGTCCTCCTGCATGAAAGGAATTGCCATGCACCCATCTATTTACTTTTTCAAATGGTCCCAAATATAGGGGAGCCTGAGAAGGAAAGAGAAAGATGTCATGTTGGGAATATTGATAACAAAACAGATGGATCTTGACGTCGCATCAATGCTGGAAGTCAGTGATGTGACGTTGTATACCAAGACCTGTTGGGTCTTGGCTAGTTCTCGTTGACTTGATAGATATATCCGGCGTTAGACGCTGAGTTCTGGGGAGGGGCAGTTCCTGGCTGGGCCGACTAACGTAGGAATGCGAGAGGCGCAGGAATGAATTCCCCGGTGGAGTATACAAGACTCGTCGGCTGCACTCAAGGGTCCAAGGGACGGTAAACCCCGAATTCTTGGAGAAGTGCTTCTTATGTGAATTAACAGATATTTGACTACGGATGTCATTAGGGATGACAAAGTTCAACACGAGATGAAGGATTGAAAGAAGTTTGGAGGTCGGTGTGGAATATTGCGGCTAATGTGATCTGTCACACTGTCCTACCGGATATCATAACCTCTCATCTTATTTCAGTCAGTTTTGAGCAGATACATATATTGATATATTTATAAACATGAATCACAATTGACAATGCCTCGACGCAACGTCACATCAAACCACAAAACCCTTGGTGGACCTTATTACTTCAATACTTGTCATGATATAGGATTTATTCTCCTTCAAATATCTTGCCATCATTGGCTCGTTGGCTGGCCGCCTAGGAGCAAACAAAAGGATTGGGCTAGAGGGACCAAGTGTTCTTCTGGAAGGAAACCTTTTAGCAAACAGCAGAAAAGATTGGGAATTGGCCTTTGTGGGAATAAGGGAAATGGAGCTGACGATTAGACTTATCAAACTCAAAAAGGGTTGAAATTGGGTTTACAGTTTGATGTCTTGACGTCAAGGTTGAACAACGTTTGAATATTTAGCCGTGACATCATCTCATTATTATTGATTATGAGACTGCATTGACCGGGAAGGCACATGGCTTGACGTAAGTTCCTGCCGTACCAAAAGAGGTCTTGCCATTTTTGTTGTCAGATAAAAAATACATTCATCATGCCATTTGGTAGATAAGTGGTATATATCATCGCCAAGTGTCTCGAAAAAGAAAAGCATATATGAGCAAAAGAAACAATGAGAGAAGTCCGAGCAGCTTTCCGGTTACGATGAACCCCTGGTTGGCTCTCACAAACTTTGATAAAGTTGGCTTGTGGCACATGGTAGTCTGTCTCATGACAATGCATATGCGTACCCGCCGTCTCGGGCACTTATACCGTAAAGTGATGATCAAATTTTTTTTTTCTTTTGTTTGTGGAGATGTGGGCTGACTTGATTAAACCTCGACATGCCATTCTGTGATCACCTCATAAGCATCATCGGTCAATTCCGTGCTATTTATTTATTGGTTGCTTGCGCCTTGTTAGTGGATACGCACGCTGGCCCTGCGACTTTGAATTGCTCCCAGTCCCAAATTGTTGACGCCATTTTGGGGAGTGTGAGATGTAATTGGACCCTACAAACTTCCTTTACTGTTCCTTAGTTTTATTTTTTTTTCTGTGGCTTAAACAAGGAGAACAAAAAAAAAAGATTATAATCCACGCCACGCTATTGCTTTATAGGCTTGGTGTGAAGATATAGATAAGTTTTCTCTTTGTCTTGTCAACTATAATTTTTCTTCTCTTGCTTAGACAATCCATCCGCTTGTTAAAAAAAAAAAAAACAAAAAATAGATCATTTGTGTATAGTATAGGGAAGCTCAGTTTTGGAGAGTCATCATCACTATTATCTTTGCTACCCGCAGTGGGCAAGACTAACAGAAAAAGAAAAATATCCAATGTTTAGCCAGAGATGGCCTAGCGAGGTCATGTTCTTACCTAACCGGGAAATGTAGCTCATGTTATTCTCTTCGATCATGTAACAGCGCCAAGAAATGGAAAGAAGAAGCAAGAAAAAAGGAAATAATTAAAGTTATATGTGGTCTCCTTTTTTTTTTTTGTTCTTGCCTTTTCTAGAATCTTGAATCAGTTGCCTCATTTATTGAAACTGCTGCTTTTCTACTTGGCTTCGCTAGAAAATAAAACAATTTTCACTTTTCTCATTCACACAACACACAAAATTTATCGAGCCCTCACCAGCTTTCTCTTTCCCTTTGACAATTTGACACGTCTTTATCGCCACGAAACCTTCAACAATCAAACAAAAGCCAATCTCGATTTTTCGCAATTAGATCAACTTGGCTCTTCCCCAATCCAATCAACCCCCACCAAATTTCGCCTTGCCATTGCCAGGCCTTAGAAAGTCGGTATTCCGCCGTCCGTAATTGACCCTGTTACTCAATAAACTGCTCTGCCCGTGCTTCAACCGACTATCACCAGCAACAACTTCACCACTTTCGTTCCCCACAACAGCTTCTGCTATTGTCGTTCGAGGACGCCTCTTCACAATCTCAACACTTCACCGGGCCATAGCTTACCCGATCGAAATACAGATTTGTCTGTATCTTCTTACTAGTGACTTGGAGACGATCTTTTCTCTCTTCCCACTTTTTTTTTCTTATTTTTTTGCACCACCTTCTGGTGTTCTGCGCCAGTTTGTTCGAGAGTCGTACAATTCAATTTGGCGTGGTTTGATTTTTTTTTTGAGGTGCCCTGGAACTGCGTTGCATCGCGCTCTTTTTTTTTTTTTTTTTTTTTTTTTTTCGCTCGGCTTTATTATATGATTACCACCGTCTGTCTACAACAGCTGTCCAGCTCTACCGGGCAAGAAATTTGAAGAATAATCACATTTATGGTCATCAGCATAAATTCAGCTGTCTACATTGACCATACCTAACAGCCTTTCGATATCAATCATCCAATCATTCACGACTGGATTTCTACTGCTGAGAAACTGCTCTTCACCAATTTAGTGCTGCACAGAGAACACCAGAGGGGCCCAGCCGATCCCCTGCTCAACCGATCGCATCGACTTTGCGCACCGTAGACATTTGTCACCATTGCCATTCAACTTTCTCGCTCGAGATAGTCACTTCCCGCTCGAGAACTGACCAGTCACACATCTTCGACTTCCCTCGAAACCAACCGTCCGATCGTCCATTGGCTCGAGTCTTCGCCCTCCGGACATAGCATATAGCCGTGGAATCTACCCATCCCCCGCCACCCACGCTCACACCCCGAACGAGGACCCTACTGCGTCATAATCGCAGACATCGGAGACTTCGAATACTGATCACCTGCTGGCCTGTTGAGGCATGAACAACGTGCCATATCCGACTAGAGTCGCTGTGACCGGCCTTCTCAGCTACAATACTCACTATATCTGCCTCTTCGAATAAAAATACTGTGCAATAGCGGATCGCCAAGGATTCACAATTTTTCACCCTATTCAAGATTAACCTCATGGCTTCTCTATTTGCACGATATCGAAGCAACGCGGTATGCCATGCACACTATTCCCTGGGTGGCTGTATACGGGTCTACTTGCAGCTGGCTGCGGGAGAAATTTTGCTGACCTGTCCCCCTCCCCCGACTCACCCGGGACGTCGCTGTCCTTGTAGTGATGCTAACTGTTACTACAGAATGGAGGCTTAAGTAAAGATAAGAAAAAAGAAAAGGAGGAGCCACCAGTGGAGCTGACGCCGTTGGAGAAGATGCTTCAGAATGTTGGGCCGGTGAAACCTCATGATACTGCCAAGTTTTTTGGCTTGGAAAATGTAAGTTTTGCGATTTGATCTGTGGTCGCTTGTTATAGCGCTGGAGGCTAACCTGACATGGAAAATAGTTTGGAAATACTTGGTATGCACCCGCGATCTCAATGCTCTCTATACAATCATACGACTCTCATCTCGACCGCACCGCGACTAACTACAGTTTTCGATAACAGCTACTGCAACTCCATCGTACAAGCGCTATTCTACTCAGAAATCTTCCGTGATCTCGTTGTCAACTACCCACAACCGCTCTCAGATTCAACACCAAAGCTTGACATAACCATTAGACCACCATCAATCACTGCGCTACCACCAGCAACTAAGAAAAATGCGTCACCCCCGAACCCCACCGGCATCGGCTTGCGCCCGGAAGACCGGCCAGATGCGCCAGAATACAAGAAGAAGCAGGCCATGCTGAAGGGGCCCATCTTAGAGCTCATAAAAGAGAACCTGGCGACGGCGGAGATGGAAGAGTGCACATTCACAGGATTAAAGGACATCTTTTTGGCACTTCTCCAGAGTCAATCACGAACAGGCGTCCTGAGCCCACAGCGCTTCCTCGAACTCTTCAAACGCGAAAATGAAATGTTCCGGAATTCAATGCACCAAGACGCCCACGAATTCTATGGCCTGGTCCTCAATGACATCATCTCCAACCTCGAGGCGCATGAGCGTGCGACCACAGATTCCAAGGTTGGCCTTACAACGCCTTCATCGCCAGAAACTAGCCTGGTTCGGGACATTTTTGAAGGACTTCTCAGCTCGGAAACAAAATGTCTCACCTGCGAGACAATTTCTAAGAAAGATGAGACCTTTTTGGATCTCTCCATTGACCTAGAGGAGCATTCGTCAGTCACATCCTGTCTCAGCAAGTTCTCGGAGGAAGAGGTACTGTGCGAGAGGAACAAGTTTCAGTGTGATCGGTGCGGGGGTCTTCAGGAAGCCGAGAAGCGTATGAAGATTGAACGGTTACCCAAGATCCTGGCCTTGCATTTGAAACGGTTCAAGTATACCGAGGATTTCACACGATTGCAAAAGTTGCAGCATCGCGTAGCGTATCCATCGCATCTACGCTTGTTTAACACGACACCAAATACCCAGGATCCAGATCGGGTTTATGAGTTATATGCGGTGGTGGTTCACATTGGCGGAAATGTCTATCATGGACACTACGTCTCTGTTATCAAGACGACGGATCATGGATGGCTATTGTTTGATGATGAGATGGTAGAGCCTGTAGACGACAATTATGTGAATAACTTCTTTGGCGAGCCTAATGGACTGGCCACTGCTTATGTCTTGTTCTACCGCGAGACTACTTATGAGGCTGCCAAGGCCCTTGATGAAGACAACTCATTTTGCGGATCTGTTGCCTCTTCGGATGCCGCTGTTGAGGTCGAGGCTGATACCGAAGCTCCATCTACTCCCAATGAGCGCCCCATGACTCAGACCGCCCACAACAGTGAGCCTACACTGGGAGTCGCCTTTTCTCAAACACTACCGAATGTTATCAACAGTGTTGAATCTTGTGGCTCCGACTCTCACCCCGCCAGCAGCTCTGCCACGCATCTCTCTCCCGTGATTGAGGACAAAAAGTCGGAGAAGAAGCGGCTAAAGGAGGAAAAGAAGGCCGAAAAGCAGGAAGCCAAGGAAGAAAAAGAACGGCGCAAGCACGAACACGACAGCGCCGATGATAAGCACCGCAAAACAAGCAATAGCAATCTGGGCACCGGCTTCTTGGAACGGGCTAGTTGGTCCGGGAAGTCGATGAGTCGCCGTAGCTTGGCCTTTTTGACGTCCAAGAAGAAGGATGAAAGGAATGGAAGTGGTAGTCATGATGGAGAGGGCAGTAACAGTGGGATGAATGGGTACCCAGCGCCCCCGTTGACTTCGGGGACAACGTCGACAACAGCGACGAACGAGGTTAACGGAGCGGGTGCTCACATTCCGTCGAGCGTTAGTGAATCGGATAGTACCGCTTCTACTCCTGTTGCCACATCAAGTCCTATTCCGGTGCCTGTAGCCAATGGCGTGACCAACGGGAACGCTGCGGGCCAGTCGCCATATCAAGCGCCTGGTGCACCGGAGAGTTCTTCTAACAATAGCCAAGGACAAGTCGGGGATTCCTCTCAGTCTCCGTCTCAATATCTAGAACAAAAGAAGGATAAAGACAAGGAGAAGGATGGGAAAGAAGGGAAGAAGTCATGGTTTGGCTTTGGGCTGGGAAAGAAGAAGAGCACGTCGGCCTTTTCTTAGAAGGGAAGGGCGGGGTAGCATTCGACGCGGATATGGCGGGGGGCCGGACGGGAGATGAGGAGTGGGTGATGTACACAAAGAAATTCATGTTCATGTCATACAAAATAAGGCATTTTCCCGGGGCGTTTGGGGTTGGCTGGTCTCTTTTTTCGGGGGATGTAGAGCGGAGGGAGGCCATGATGAATATGTATATATATATATATATATATATAGATATGATTTAATCATTGCAGGCGGGGTATATATTGATTGCTCTATGTTGATGAGGATATGGCCGTTTACATTCTTTTTGCTTTATTTTTTTTTCCATTGGTGAACTGTAAATCGATTTGTTGTCTTAACCAAGAGCCAACTCGTAGAGGATAATGATTGTGTTTATGCCAATGAGTGGCACTAGGGGCATTGTCAGTAGGGTTTAGAGAGCAGATCTTCAACAATTAATGAATAAAAAAAAAACGCACCTCGCATGAGTGTCCGGACACTGGCGATCAAGTTGATGATCTTGGGGGTTAAACTGGCATCGTTGGCGACGCCAAAGGCGGGATCGTACGAGGATGGCGAGAGGTGAACTGTCGGAGGGGAGGATGGCAAGACTGTTAGAGAGAGGGATTGTTAGGGGTGGAAAATGGATGACGTACGGCGGGCGAGGAAGCGGTCCTCGGATAGGACAGCGATGGCGTTGGTGAGGAGGACGATGACTAAAGGGATGTGTTAGTGTTAGCAGTGGTGGGGTAGAGATTGAGAGTGTAAGTGGCGGATTGCGTACGGTAGAAAAGACTGCCAAAGAATAACATTTTGGCAATTATTGGTTATTTTTTGTGTGAGGGTGTTGTGTTGTATCATCGGTTGGGAGACGTTAACATTTGGCATCGCGGGCGGCGCATGGAGCTTCCAGGTTGCTTAGGTCGTGCTTTGTTCTGACAGCTGTCAAGGGTGTTGTCGAGGGTGTAGAACCTATGGCTAGCAGCTGGCAAATTGTTGTTTCTATATTGGGTTATAATGTGGTTTTTGCGAGGCGCATCGCATCGTGGCTTGATGCGATCGATTGGAATGCGACTGATGGGCCTGGAGAACAAAAGTATAAAGTTGACATTGACAGCTGGATTTCTATTATTTTGGCGGGGTTTTTACTGTTTTTTTTTTTTTTTTTTTTTTGTGTT
>JABFIG010000315.1:0-16910 GCA_017139545.1 Ambrosiella cleistominuta | reverse complement strand
CCCTCTCCAAAATAGAGACCCAAGGGCTACTGTGCTGCCAGATTCCTTTTCTGCTTTGCCCGCTTGATTTATACCCAACCGCTGCTTTCGGCTTCTTGCTTCGCTTGTCGTCTCAAGGACACTCCCGCTTGTCTGATTGATGCCATCTGCGCCTCTGCTGCTGCCCTACCTCAACCTCCATCTTAGCTAGGTTCATCCATCATTCTTGAATTTTGTCGCTTTCGGAGGAGATACTAATTCCCAAGTGGAATTTAACTGGCAGTCTGTGTGTATGTGCATGTGTATAGTTCTATTATGTATTAGTATGTACTTCGGTTTGACTGATTCCCTGTTAACTTTGTTTATATTCAGCCGCTTGTCTCACGTCGAGAGGCCTCGTTCTCTTGCCCTTTTCTTTTGTTTTGTTTACTCGATAATTCCGACCACCATCGCCTTCACTCTCGTTCAACCATCGGGTACTAGTAAAGACAGAAGATTGACATTGAGCAATGGCCGCTGAGACTGGAAGCATCCCCCAGCGGGATGTAAAAAACCACATTCTTTTCGAGATAGCCACTGAGGTTGCCCACAGAGGTACGTGTTTCACGATATATACATTCATATTTCACTCACCAGCATGTGTCAAAACTAACACCATCTCGACAGTTGGTGGTATCTACTCGGTCATCAAGTCCAAGGCTCCCGTTACAGCAGCCGAGTATGGTGACCGTTACACTCTAATTGGTCCCCTCAACGATGCTTCGGTACGATCTATCTCACGGAAACTACCCCGCCTGTTTCTCCCCTCTTGCTAACCATGTGCTTGCCATGTGTCTAGGCGGCCGTCGAGGTTGAGGAGCTGGAGGCCAAGGACCCAGCTCTAGCTACCACCATTGAGTCAATGCGCAACAGAGGCATTCGCATGCTGTATGGCCGTTGGCTGATTGAGGGTGCACCTCGTGTTTTGTTGATTGATACTAAATCCGCTTACCACTACTTGGACAACTGGAAGCGGGATCTGTGGGAGATTGCCAATATCCCTTCGCCCGCTGGCGATGAGGAGACTAATGAGACCATTGTGTTTGGTTATCTTGTTGCGTGGTTTCTCGGTGAGGTATGTTTTGTCTTTTGTTCTCGCGCGAACCCTCTCAGTGCTTTCCCCAACCCCACGCTACTTTAGTGCACCAATCATCGATGTTTCCACACTGCCTCGATTCAATTGCCCTACCCCACAGGTCACAAACTAGCGAGATTCCCCCTCCTCTGTGTCAGTTTTTCCAAAGTCACATGAGTTTTGGTGATCCTGACAAGTCCTCAATCTCCATGTTTCCCCAGATCATCCTGTCATCTGCCTCAGTCGTGCGCAAGTGTGTCATTACTCCGTAAATCCCTGTCATCCCACTCCCACCCTGGGGGCCGGAGGACCGTGCATTACATAATACTCCCTGTCTTACGTCCAGCACTAACAATGCTAACCACTGGTATCCAATTTGTCGCCTTATAGTTTGTTTGCCACGAGACCAAGAGAGCCGTTATTGCCCACTTCCACGAGTGGCTAGCCGGTGTCGCTCTCCCGCTGTGCAAGAAGCGCCGCATCGACGTCACCACCATCTTCACCACCCACGCCACCCTTCTCGGCCGCTACCTGTGCGCTGGCTCTGTCGATTTCTACAACAACCTCCAGCACTTTGATGTCGACCATGAGGCTGGAAAGCGCGGCATCTACCATCGTTATTGCATTGAGCGTGCCGCTGCCCACTCGGCCGATGTCTTCACTACTGTTTCTCACATCACCGCCTACGAGAGTGAGCATCTACTCAAGCGGAAGCCCGATGGTGTCTTGCCCAATGGTCTGAATGTTACCAAGTTCTCGGCTGTTCATGAGTTCCAGAACATGCACCAGCAAGCCAAGGAGAAGATCCACGACTTTGTCCGAGGCCACTTCTACGGACACTATGACTTTGACCTAGAGAACACCCTCTACTTCTTTACCGCTGGTCGGTATGAATTCCGGAATAAGGGTGTCGACATGTTTATTGAGTCGCTAGCCCGGCTGAACCACCGGCTCAAGGAGTCCGGCTCCAAAACCACGGTTGTCGCTTTCATCATCATGCCCGCTCAGACATCGTCGCTGACCGTCGAGGCTCTCAAGGGCCAGGCCGTCATCAAATCTCTCCGTGACACGGTTGATGTCATTGAGAAAGGCATTGGTCGACGCATCTTTGAACGCTCGCTCAAGTGGCACGATGGCGACCCGATGCCCGATGAGAAGGAGCTTATTACCAGCCAGGACCGTGTTCTCCTTCGCCGTCGCCTCTTTGCCATGAAGCGTCACACTCTTCCGCCCATTGTCACTCACAATATGGCTAGTGACGCTGAGGACCCTATCCTCAACCAGTTGCGCCGTGTGCAACTGTTCAACCAGTCTTCTGACCGTGTCAAGGTTGTCTTCCACCCTGAGTTCTTGAACTCATCCAACCCTGTGCTCCCTATGGACTACGACGAGTTCGTTCGTGGAACCCATCTGGGTGTCTTTTCTTCTTACTACGAGCCCTGGGGCTACACTCCCGCCGAGTGCACCGTCATGGGTGTTCCTTCCATCACCACGAACCTATCTGGCTTCGGTTGCTACATGGAAGAACTCATTGAGAACTCATCTGACTATGGCATTTACATTGTCGACCGCCGCATGAAGGGAGTTGATGAATCTGTCAACCAACTTACCAGCTTCATGCACGACTTTTGCAATAAGTCGCGCCGCCAGCGTATCAACCAGCGGAACCGCACTGAGAGACTTAGCGACTTGCTCGATTGGAAGAGAATGGGCCAGGAATATATCAAGGCGAGACAGCTGGCGTTGCGCAGAGCATACCCGAACTCGTTTAATGATGAGGATGAGGACTTTATTCCGGGAGTTGAGCAGAAGATCTCGAGGCCGTTGTCGGTTCCGGGAAGTCCGAGGGATCGGATGGGGATGATGACACCTGGGGACTTTGCCAGTTTGCAGGAGTCGCATGAGGGGTTGGATACAGATGACTATGTGTCATGGAAGTTGCCGTAAGTTGTTATCGTCTGTCCTCTATCATGTGGACAGAACATAATTGCTAACTCGATAATAGTGAGGAGGAAGACAGTGAGGAGTACCAGTTCCCGCTGACCCTGCGGACAAAGCAGACGGCTACGGGTCCCGGAAGCCCGTTGGATAGCATCAAGTTGCCGGTCAAGGATATAAAGTCTCACAACAATGGGACTGAGTCTGCGGTTGTCGAGGCTGCTTGAGCTTCAAACAGGTGGGACTGGTGGTTTAGCCAGGCCTTACATTGACCGTAATGGCCTTGGTTGGTGAATGGGGTGGCTTGGAGATTTTGGTACATCGATTGTGAATGATGGGGTTCATACATGGGCAAAGGATGTGATGTGCCTGGAGAATGAGGTTAAAGTCAAAGGTTATTATCTATATTACAGGTTTGCAGTTTATGAGGAATGGTGTTCATTCTGCCCCGAAAAATGTGGGGGATTTAGATTTTGCAAGTTAGTGATTGAGACTTGTTTTTATTCTTAGCCATCTAGGTGATTCAAACCAAAGAAAAGAAAAAGTAATTGAACAGAGAGATGCAGGGAGTGGTGGCGAAGTTGTTGTGATATGCGTCGATCAAGTCTCGGAGTTAGACATTAACAGGGTTATGTGAGAATAACTTTAGGGTTATGACTGTGCGCATAACACTATGTCGGTGGCGGAGACGTGTGGATGATGTTGATGGGTCAGTGGATCAGGGCTGTAGTTAACCAGACTAACATTGTGAAAAATTAACCGCAGTGGAGTCTGATTATTCGATAATGATAGTGCACGAGGTTCATGATGTTTAGTGAACAATAAAGAATATACACAGATTTACATATATATAAAACTTTGGGAATGATGACATTGTGGACTTCCCCGCACTTACAGAACTGGGGCACAGACGAGAAGAAGAAGATCATATGGCTATCTATGGCTACTGATTTTTCAGATGAGATGTGCGAAGATGCGATTTCCTTTGACTTTTATTTGTTCAAGTATTGTGGGGTGCTTGCTTGAGTGTGGGTGGATGTTGCCTCTTTCAGTTCTTGCTGTGTTTGAATCAATAGATAGGTATATAAAATGGGGAAGGCATTTAGTTGTCTGAATTTTCTTGTGTGGCGGAGAGGGACAAAGGCATAGATTTTTTTTCTATTGATGCAGTCAATTGATCATCATCGACATACAAGGAAAAATTGATGCATTGATTATCTTTTACAATTTACACCAATGTCTTTGATCAAAGAAACCAACGATAATCTTAATCTCCCAGCGCATCTCTAAGCGCAAAAAAGGAGTTTTACCAAATGGACTATAAAAATCCTGCATTATAATCCTCCATTTTTCGGAGCACACCTGGACCCACAACAACTGAAGGTACTTCAGCTGCCTTGGCCTTCCTATTTGAGAAAATAGTCAGTCACATCTTAGCTGTCTGATGTCATCAACAAGATAAAAACCATTATAATACTATTCCATTTGATCATTTGTTTATATCTTAAGTGGTTAGTGAGTTAAAAATATCTAAAGCTAGAGATCAAGAACTCTTGTGCTACCATAAGGTGCCAGGGTCTAGTTGCCATACAAAAAAAAGGTATAAACTTTGGAATTGGATATCTTATTAACTAGAGCTCTAAAAACCATAAAAAGAGCATATAAAAAAAAACCAGAAAATTCAGGAGTATCTAAATACTAAATTCCAGATTTTTCAGTTTCTAGATAATTATATCATGATATAATTATTTGTGATATCTTCCGTGTTACCATGTGGCCGTCTACTAAAAACAGCAAGAAGGAGGGTAGTGTGCTGTTAAAAAAAACATGGAAAATGGAGAATTATAGTGTGGGATTTTATAGTCTAACTAGTCAAACTCCAAAAAAAAAAGAATTGGCAAAATCTCTGAAAAGTTTCACGGCTTTTTTTTTTTTTTTTCTTTTCTCTTTCTCGCCTATTTCTGCTTTCTGCAGACCCTGAAGCCAATCTAATTCAATCGTCCCTAAAGCCAAGCGTTTTTGGGTAAAGTAGCGTTTCAGCTAAGAAGAGGAAAGAATACAAAAAGAAAAGAATGGCTTAGACTGGTTTCATTTTCGACCCCATCTTGTTCTTGGCGCCACTACAGCCTGAGATTGTACGTCTGACGATGACCTTTTTCCAACTAGTAACGCGGGGCGGAGGAGCTTGGGACTGTTTGCTGCATTGTCAAAATGCACAGAAGAAGACAAAGAGGCAAACTCATCTGTTTGTACAGTCGGCCGGCAAGTGTTACACTTGCCATCTACCGATTGATTGACTCCGGCAGCCGACGCTACCAAGACGGCTAAACACACACTTCGCAGGCCTTGTGTTGATAAATGGGTATTCATGTACCAGCTTACGATTTGCTTGTTTTTCCCTGGTTGTCGATCGCATTTCCAGATTGGAGTCCTCCCTCTCATCTTGACCCCCTCCCCCCTCTCAATGACAGTCCTTTCATCGCTAAAACCATTCAACTCCACAAGCAACAGCACAACAGCAACAGTCTACTGATCATCGCCTCTCTGATTCAACCAATTACTTTTACAACCCACTCCGTAAAGCGTCCCCCTCCCCCAAAAAAAAGACACCAAAAAGAGAAGCTTGCCCCTGGTCCATAGCTTAGTGTTCCCTTGCCAGCTTGGCTCTAGTTTCGCTTTTCCTTTGAACATCCCTTCATTTTGACCCGTCGTTTGGATTTTCCATGTTTTTCCTTTATTGAGCATGTGTGTTGATTACGAGAAAAGCCACCACCTTCAAACAGGAAAACTTAAACAAACACTAAGTGTCTCTTACACTCTTCAATCTTCTTGGTATTCTCCTCTCTCTTCTAAAGACAGCTTCGTAGTCGGTCGTAACAGAGAAAAAACAGCCCCGCAGTTATCGCTCGAGTCTGACTGACCTCGCAAGCATTTCATGACGACAAGACAGCACAGCACAGCTACAGATTTCATACAAGTCAAAGCTTTCGAGACAATCTCATCCTTATTGAACGCCGTCCGCTTCCCCGCCACCAGCTCAGGAGGTATCATCCCGATCAACTGTAGTCGCTGTTATATATACCAGCCAGTCAACGCTTATAACACCTCATTAATTGCTGTCGCCTGACACTTCATCTCAACCCTCACCGTGTCATTCCCATCGCTATTATCAACAATCCCCCCACCACCGACCACACCCACGACGACAGCTATGAAGTTCTTCAAGCGCAAAAAGGACAAAAAACCCTTCCTCGATATCCCCGCCTTTGGCGACTTACGCTGTGATGACGACGCTTACGATACCCACTTGATGCTGCGGCACATCCCCATGGCCTCTGCGCGCTCAGCCGCCATCATTGAGAGATTCCCGCCAAATTTGTTGATGTACTTGTTCAGCTTCGTTTGCCCGCAGACAGACGATGAGTCGTATGAGCCGTGTGAGCAGAGCGCCATTGAGGACTGCTGTCCGCTTTGCGACGTGCGCGATTTGGCTCATGCGGCCATGGTTTGCAAGAAGTGGCGGGCCGCTGCTAACCAGGTTATGTATGTTTTTTTTTTTTTGTGTCGTCGTGAGGCGCGGGGTTCTTACAATATGACCCTATCTGTAGTTTTGCATCTGCCTTCCCCGCGATCCAAATCTTGGCGGGTTGTCTCTTTCGCGGTTTTGTTGAATCTCTGCTAACATTTGTGTGTTTTGATGTTTGTAGTTACAAGAGTATCCGGATTGATAATGTACACTATTGCCAGCGTGAAGCCTACCTGGCCGAAAGACGAAAGCGCAAGTCTTTCCTCAATCGGAATGCCGACCCTGAAGATACCGCTGCCGCGCGGCTGCGTCTATTATCGCGGACTCTCCGTGATGATCCAGTTCGGCTGGGTAAAGCAGTTCGCATCCTAAAGATTCCCTACATGTTGCGCGAGTCATCTCAGGGTGATCTCTCGCGGTGTCTGGCGGTGCTGCCCAACGTCAAGTATGTCGATTTGCCGGAGGGTCTCTTCTCTGATGATCCAGCCTTTTCAACTTTGCGTATGGAGGTTGAGTACCGATGTCCAGATCTGCGCAAGATGACGTACATTGGCGGTTCCGAACAGAGTCTGAGCAAGTTGGCCTACAACAAAATCTGGCCAAACCTGGAAGTCCTCGAGTTGACTCGCATCAACATGGATCCTTTGATGTACCGGCATGTTATTTCCTCCCTTGGTAACCTGCGCGCGCTCAAGATCAACGAGTGCCGCAACTTTACCGATGATGTCTTTTCGAGTTCGGAGGACCTTCCGCCTATGCCGCCGCTAAGGGAGCTGATTCTCCACAAAGTTGATCTGACCGCTCGCGGTTTCACTAAGCTCATGAGTACCCCCGAACTGCGCAGCGCCCTGCGCGTGCTCAACCTCTGGCGTACCGGAATCAAGCCCCACAACCTCCAGGACGTTCTATGTGCCGCTCCCGTTTTGCGTACTCTGGCTATCCACGAAAGCGTGTCGCAAGGGATTGTTTCCGGCGCCAACTTGATCAAGTTGGCCTCCCAAAGTCTCGAGACCATTCGTTACGAGATTAGCAACTCCACCGATACCAGCTCCGTCAGTAACGCCAGCAGTAGCTACTACACCTACCTTGCCAGTTCTATCTTGTCTGGCGGTCTCCCCAAGTTGCGCTCTGTCTATGTGCGCGATCCATACTTCCCTGATCAGTTGATGGGTCTTCCTCCACCCCCGTCTCTGCCAGGCTTTGCCAATCGTCCTAGCTCGTCTGGCTCCATGAAGGGGTTCGGATCAGCGCCTATGTTTAGCCCCGGCAGCAACATAGGCCCAGGCAGTCCCCAGAGCATGAACCTTCCCCCTCCGCCTCCGCTTTTTGGCGGTGGCGGTGGCGGTGGCAGCCGCATTCGGTCAGGCATCGCTACAAATCGCTTCAGTTCCAACAATCCCTTTGCCGGCCTTGGCCCCCTCACTAAAACACTCGAGGTCTTCACCAAGGATGATGATGCCCTCGATTGGTCGTTTGTCAAAGTGGCCCCGCAGGCCGTGGTGGGCCGGGCAGGCAATGGGCACGGACGATCGGCCAGTAGCTATGGGCTAGGCACAGATGTCAAGGGGATGGGGTGGGATAGGGGGAATGCGAGGAGGAGTATCATGGTTAGCAATTCGGAGGGTGGCTTTTTGGCGTTGCCGGCAGATGACGGTGAGGCTTTGCCGGCGCCGAGTCCGCGATTTAGGCAGGATGAGGAGTTGTGGCAGCGGCCACGGAGTAGTGGGGTGATGGCAAGCAAGGGGGAGAGGGATTTGTGGGGTTAGCTTTGGGGTTGGTGTTGTTACTCTAAGGGTTTGGTTAGAAATTGGATGGTATAGAATGAGGCTTAATTCATGATTTTTTTTATTTTCTTTTGCGAGTGTCTTCTAAAGATATTCTTTTTTGTATCCTCCATCTATGTTAGCATGCACCTTTGCCATTTCCTTCAAGTCACTATAATCCGAGTCCCACATTGCCAGTTTCCTGTCGTTACTCCCTTTTCCCGTCACCAAGATAAAATAAAAAAAAACCGAGCAACCGCTAACGTTAATCCAATGAGGTAGAAAATGTGATGTCACTCATTGCAGCCTCCTACTCTCGATCCCATCTCTCAGCCGTGTTATAGATAGATATCTCTGAAACTGGGTTGGCTGGTTCTTTTTCCGGCGCCGAATCTCCAATAATTCCCTGAGCTTCGACACAACGAATGACGCAGATGTAGTTGCAGATGCAGAGTTCGATAGATACAGATACAAATCACCGTCGATTCTGGCAACGACAATCATGAGCAACGGATCACAACCACCGCCATATTAGAAATTGAAAAAGTGGGACCGCGGTCCAGCATGGCTTGCTTTACTACCCAAGTACATGACGAGTCCCAAGACCGGAGTCTGCTTGACGTCAAGACTGAGATAGCGTATGGCAGACCTGATGGCGGTGGCTCCTTGGTTCCGTAAGGTGGGGGTTAATCTGTCACAGATGCGGTTTTTTATTTGGACGAGGATGCAGCCCATGCGGACGGGCAAAGGCAAGTTACTGTTTGTCGTTGCGGGGATCCATACGGGGATCAAGATGTCGGCGCCGACAGTATATGTGGATAATAGACATGCGCAATATCGGGTATGCAGATAAAACATGCCATCGGGGGACAGCGATTGCATGAGAGTCATGCTCTGAGGCAAACGATTGGCACTAAATGACGCTGTTAAAAAAGGACAAAGACTTGGGAAAATTGCGGGATCTTCTCGGTGACTGTCTGTATTCTTGACCCCAGCAACCGGCCAAAAAAAGTCCCCCAGCAATAGGCGACACGGAAAGTGACAACGGTTTGGGCGGATAGTGAGGTCCATAGCCTCCAAAAGCGCCCCACAGCGGACGTCCGTATGAATATATGGTTTCAGGGCTCAAATCCGGACTATTGATGTCTTGACTTTTGGAGAATAAATCTAGAATATACAACTTAATGAATAGATGAAAGATTTCAAAGTCATCCTCCGGGTTAATCTCGTTATCTCGCGGGGGTGAAAAGTTTGACACTTTCGATGAGGTGTTCGTCAATACTGCGAAAGTGCTATATTGTTTAGCAAACTGCCAACGGCTTCTGCAGAAGGCACTGAAGCATAGACTTGGCCTTGATGGCTGGTCATACGAGGGCATACTTCATCCAGCACAAAGATGAACTCCGGGATTGGCCGGCGGGAGGAAGTCCGATTGGCAGCATCATGGCGCAACGGGCGACCGAAAATTTTGCGGCTTTTCAGGAAATCTTGGACAAGCTTTAAACTCTGGATATCGACGTGCTGCACATTGCATCTTTTCGTGATGTAGTCCTTGGCTAGATCTGCCCATTGTGTCTAGAATTGACTAAGGTCATCGAGGGTTTATATCTTCCAGAACTGCCAACTTGTCAATCCCTTCTCTTTCGCATAAAAGGTGAGAACCCAGAAGCAATATAAAAGCATGGTTTATCGGCGTTGCATGCCGTCCGTTGATATCACTGAGGATATCTGTCATCTTTGACCGGTGTGGATAGCCTGAGTCATGTTGGTTTACCAAATGACACATAGCAGACATAGACTCCAAGGGATTTGGCCATCTGCGTAAGCGGAAATGATTTTCCCGTGCCTAAGGGAGAGACTACCGAGATATATGGCACCAAGAAGGCCTGGTCGTTCCGGCGGTCATAGCAATCTCGGATAAATCTCAATAGGCGAACACTGCTTTTATCAAGCTGTGGCAGTGAAAATTCTAGCCTGAGAAAAGCTGATTTTGCAGCAGAGCTCTCAAGACTTTTGGAGATCTGCATGGCCTCGGTATCTTCCGAAGCAGGCCCAAGATATTTCTCAAGCCATGATACTGGTGGTCGCCGAGAAGACAGGACCATGTTCCCTCCAAGTTTCAACAGACATTCAATCCGGAAATCCGAGTTTTCTGAAAGCTTCCGTAGCTTTTCTGTATCCAAAGTGACTTGCGCTCTTGCGATTCGGATTAGTGCATATGCCCAGTACTTTTGGGAGTAGGCTTCGATGCTAATCTTATCAAAGTATTGAATTTCATCTTCTGGCCAGTCAGTCCAATGAGCCAAGGTAGCACAGGTACTCCAGGAACTCAAGTCGAGGCTTAGCATGGAGGTGGTATCAGTGTCCGTTGTATCTGTTAGCGAGGACGACATGACTGAGTTGTATGGCGATCGAGGACAGTATGAAAGATGGATATATAATGAATTTTGAGGAGAGAGGATACTAAGATAGCGCTGTTAGCAGACTATCCAAACGTATCAAAGCTGAGAAAAGAGGGGCATAAACCTATATTGACACAGAGGCTTAAGGATGAATATGTTCGGCCTGTAGAGGTTAAAAGAATGATGAACATTGTAAGCTGAACCCAAAACGAGTTGTAAGTGAAGAAAAAGGCAGTTTCGTTTGCATCTGATTAGTTTATGAAATAGAAAACCAAAAGATAAATGTAGATAATGACATGCCTATTAATCATCAATATGTTGTGCAAGACTGCTGTTTTGATGATGGGTTTGAATGTTATAGCAGGATTTTAAGTTGTGCAGCGAACACGCAAGGCCCTAAAATATCATGCACAATGACGTAAAGTGGGGTAAAATTGTACTGGGGGCTAAATATTGAATTTTTACTTATCTCGTACTAAACCTTAAAAGGATAAAACTCTTCATTCCATAAACAGAACTTCCGATGCCCCCCCCACACCTTATGTTCCCTTGATGAGGGTCCAGCTTGCATCACATGACTTCCCAACCGATGTACTCCGTTGATCCACAACTCGGAGCCTACCAACCAACATCAGGTGATTAAAAAGTACATGTGCCCCACATGTATTTAAACCCCAGGTTTGGGGTTAGTTAGGCTTGATAGGCTTAGTAACAAGCGGACTTTCTAAAACATTAACACATTCCATCAGACCCCATCCCTACAAAAACGAACTATCCATCGTCCACTCCCCCATAATCATCGCCGGCCAATCCCCCCCATTCAAATCCAACTCAAAACTCCCCATAACATCCTGTCCCGTCCCCGCCGCCCCAGCACCTGCACCTGCTCCCGCCACTCCCACCGACAACCCCGTCACACCCCCCACCCGCGGCACCGCCGGATTCACAATCTGCACCTCCGGCGCCGCACTCCTCCGATCATACCAAACCCTCAATAAGTGCAAATTCTTCACATACCTCTCTAAACTCCCAAAGTCCTCTGCCGTCGCCCACGAATCCTCCTCGCACCCCACCCCGGCAAACCGCGCCTCCCGCTGCAGCCGCGCCTGGTCCGCCCGCCGCAGCAGCTGCAGCAGCGAGTCCATGATGCTGCCAAAGTTGAGCTGCATGCGCGCCATCGTGGGGTCCCACCCGTCGACTTCGAGGAGGAGGATGCGCACCGCAATGCATGCGGCGAGCGACACTTGCTCGAGCGTTGCGAGCGTCGCGTACGTTTGGAAGCCGCCGGTGGCCGCATGCGGTTCGATAGAGACAAAAGCGGCGAAGAAGTCTTTGAGGGCCGCGAGACAGTCGGAGAGGGATTGCAGGTGGTAGATGTTAGACGAGGTGCGCTGGGAGGCATCGGTGATGAAGGTAGCGGGTTCGTAGAGGCGGACGAGCGCGTACGTGTAGTGCATGTGGAAGTGGCTGAAATCCGGGTGGTCGGCAGCGACACCCTGGGCGATTTTATCGAGTTGGGCGCGGAGGGGCTGCGCGCGGCACTCGATGACGGCACCGTAGGTGGGCTTGCGGTCGCGAGAATAGGGGATGCCGAAGATGGCGGTAGCCTGGTTGGTTACTTCGGCGATGCTGACAATCTTCTCCACCATGAAGTCGCTGCGGATGTCCGAGGTGAGCAGCCGGGTGGCAGCGTGGACGTCGAGGGGCCGGCCGTTGAGTAAGGGTTGGTAGCCGCCGCGACATGACGAGCTGGTAAGGGTTAGTTGATTGGTACATGCTGTTTCCGAAAGGGAAAAAGTGGTCCTACATCTCAGAAAGATAAAACACGCCGAGATAGGCTCGTTGTTGCGCCATCGTCAGGCCGGACGTAGTCTGCGCAATCATAGCTTGCCTCGGATCTTCCGGTCCACGGCTCGTCGTGTGCAAGTTCATCGATACTCTCGGCATCACAATACCAAGGCTCCGCGAATGAGCGACTGCCAAATGCATAATCTGGTGTGTTTGTGCCGCCGCCAGCCGGATGGGCCCCCAGGCGATCAATATGAGCATCCCTTGCAGCACGTCCAGCGTGATGGTGCTCTCTACCAACGTTCGCATCCCCAAATACGTCATCAGCTCCCGGCGAATCGACTTGAGCATTGTCGGCGTAAACGGCACCGTGACAAAAACGACGGCCCGCACCAGAAACGGCTGGTCCGCATACAACCGCTCAATAGGCTTCTGCGGCACTACGACAAACGGAAACGCCGGCGTATACCGCGTCTTGAACTCCATAATGGCCAGGTTGACCTGGTCCCAGTTTAACCCGAACGGCGGTTTCATCGGGGCGTCTGCTGCTGTTGCTGCTGCTGCTGCCGTTGAATTGTTAGCTGCGGCATTTGACGAGGGGGCGGCGATGGCGGCGATGGCGGCGGCAGTAGTGATGGCTGATCGGGAATGGGAGAGGACGTGGCCGCGGGAGTACGGGAGAGGGTGGGGGTTGGACATGGCGTCGGGGGCTGTGCTTGCGGATTCGGGGGTGCTGATGTTGGAGTGGCGGCTGGAGGATAAGGGGTCTTTGGCAGAGGCAAGTCTGGTGGTAAGGTTGTCGATGATTTGTTCCAGGGAGGCAACTCGGCTGGTGAGGTGTTAATGAGTTTGGCAATTATTAAGACGGGGGCATATGCTTACCTAGCTAGCGGCTTAAGTTGTCGCGGTTTCCGGATACTCTTGGTCGTCTTGGCGGCACATTCTATGCCAAGATGCTGGCATCTAGATGGTTGTCAGTCACCAGTTCGTAATCTCAGTAAAAGGTGTATTAATCCTGGGTGTACCTGTCACACAAATGACGGGCTTGGTTCTCCGGCTTAAAATTACACTTCGCCTTGGCCTTGGTGCACGGCATACATGCCCTCAACCTCCGCGGGGGACTCTCCGCCTTCTGTCGTTCTGGCATAATAAACCAGGAAATCAAAACTTAAACAAGCCAAACCTCGTATAGACGTAAAATATCCCGAGTGACAAAAACAAATGCCGGATCTGTCTCCGGCAGGCAAATGACTGATCTTATACCGGCCAACGGGGAATCCCGAAACTTGACTGATCCCCCCTGTTTGTTTGTTTTTTGCTGGGGTAGATATCAGGAACTGGTGATGGGTTAAGCCGGATTAAGAAGTGACGGGGTCCGTCTGGCCGGGGCAATGAAAGCCGGAGTGAGTGGAACAAAGGAACAGAAAGGAGTGGGAAAACAGGTATATATAAAGATGGACAATTCCCGTAAACAAGGCAGACCTTCAATTTTGAGAAACAAACAAGAACTTGTTGTTTCGAAAGCTTTTAGGGACCAATACGGCAGACCTGTCTGTGATATACAATCAACGCAGCCTAGGCCCGGTCCAGAAGATCGATTTAGTACCTGCAGCTATGGGGCTTGACTTTCTTGTTTCCCAAAAACAAACCATAAACTGCAATGATGTCAGAATTCAGCAGCGGATTCTTGGGCAGTGATTGTCTTGTCGGGCCAAGTCCGTCCGGAAAGTGGGGAGACAAGACTAAATTCTGGCACTAAGCCCGGGGAAGGTAGTGATTGTTCCCACGCAGACAGATCACCCCAGATAGTAAAAGATAATACTGCAACACAAGACTGAGTAATTGGATACGATTTTGGGTATGTTAGTCGATGGTGGTTGTATGGGCCAATCGATATCTATGATGTTGAGAGATGTAAGAGAGAAAACCCTAGTTTAGGGTTTCCCAACAAGAAGTGGGTGCCTTGGTAGGACTAGAAAGATTCAGCGGAGGTGCGATTGAATGACAACAACAATTGCCTGCATATGTTGGCTACCAAGGATGCGAGTCAGGGCCTTGTTGAAAAAATGATTAAGCTATTTCAGAGGAGCAAAGAGCCGCAGAATAAACGAGGAGGCCGAGAAGGGCAGATCGGGTTGTCGGCTCAATGAATGACATCAATAGTACCACGCACCGACGGCCAGGAAAAGTAGGAGAGACCTAAAAATGAATAAGAAGACAATGAAGTGATGCTTGAGGATTGCTCAATGGGCTAGCAAACGATGAATTTTCGACTTTGTTCGTGCTGTGGCATGCGGTTGAATGTGGGTATCGTGAAGTGGCGATGGGTAAGGAAAGAAGGGTTTAGGAGTGGTGGATTAGAGTTATTCCGAAGATATCGTGAAAATTTATAAGGGGTGACATGGGTTGGCAATTACCTACTAACAGATTTTGCAGGAGATCATTGGTTTGACTGTTAATGGGAGACACAAGGGTCAGGTACCCTGTTATCCCGGGGTTGTACCCCCAACAGATGCCAGAATACTACCAACATGTAAGAGCATCGCGATATCAACAAGTCGGTCAGCACTTGGATATAGACAGGGCCATTTAAAGCATAGATAGATGATTGCAGTGGAAATCCAATGCTGATAAACCTTTGGCATTAATGCTGCTTAGCAAGCCTTTTCTTCACAAGTGTTGATTGGTTACAAAACAGAAACTGCCAAATCGGGTAATAGTACTAAGGGTTTTATTGGAGTAACCCTGTACGAGAAAATGGCGACATGGTCCTTTTAACGTCACTTAATGATATGTTTAGACGCGGGTGGCGATTAGATGTGAAGATTTTATGATAGTTTGTTCTGAGTACAACATCAAAACACCGGTAGTCGGCGAGATACATACCAGATCTGGACATGAACACTTTAGCGGACAAAACTTGGCGACAGGTCAATTCCATAAAGTCACAATCTCATATTACAAACCACGACGCCAGGAAATTCAGTGAAAAAAGGGTGGGTATTATTATATAAAGCAAGAATTAACCCCCCTCTGACAATCTCGATTCCCAAGATCCCGCAAACTTAGATTCATGCCAAGCAGAGGCTAATAATAATAAAAAAGAATAGGAACTCACCCACAGGTGAATCAACCCTTTCCCCCCTTCTGCCCTCCGCCTCCACTGCAAGGAAAACCCACCATAACCGAGATCTCGGAAACCCCAAGACGCCAAAGCTAAAAAAAAAAAAACGAAGAACTTCAATGAGGGGGGCGCGTAAAAAGGTAGTAAAAAGTTGTATGAGTCGGTATGTGAAGTAAGAGTTGTGACTTTCGAAGCCGCGTTAAAGAATAAAAAGAACAATAAAGGTTCTATAGATCAACCCAAACAAAAAAAAAATATGCAAAAGGTTTAATTTAAAATTTTTGACTGTTTTTGTTTGTTTACTTTATTTCTTTGCTGGGTTGACTGGAAGTGGCGGAAAGAACGCAAAATAGAAAGCACGGGATGGATTTTGTGTGATTTTGGATTTTTACGGCTTGCCGGACAACTTCTTCTCTCTGCGGGCTTTGCAGGCCTTGGAGATCATAAGGGCAATGACACCGACGGCGACGCTGGAGGAGGTAAGTGTTAATGAGGTGTGTCTATATAGAGCAGAGATGTTCGGATGATTCGGGTTGAGGGGCGGAGCGAGATGGGGCCAAGAATGAAGGGCACAGGGCAGACAGTGCTTGTTGATGAGTCGTTGTGGTTGATCAAATAAAACGTGACCGATGAACCGATGATAAGTAGCATGGTATCAACGCGGGAAACGTGGTAAATGACAGGGTGGATGATAAAGAATGCTTACACAAAGACAATGCAGAAGACCAGGCTATAGACAGGATACTTGTTAGTGATTTAAAAACAATACAAGATACGTTAAACCAGACGATGCTGAGCTTGTTCCTGGTTCGATGATGAAAAAAAAAAAAACTTACACGACACCAGGTTCACGGGCAGCCCAATTCTTTCTGCGCTTGGTAAGCTGAGAGACAGCCTCACGGACGACGAGTTGGTTGATAGCGGCCATTTTGACGGACTCTAAAATCTGAAGAAATAAAAAATATGTTAGAAGATGATGGTTTGGGAATTAAAAATAAAAAGACAAAAAAATAAAGAATCTCCGAATCCTGTAAATTGCCTCGCAGAACCTTTTTTATAAGGATGTGATCATCTTCTAGTTACCGCAAAAAATAAAACATCTAACCACCAAGTACTTATTATATATACTTATATATAATATTTACTTAGCAACAATAAAACAACTAAATTTCCGGTGCGCGGTACTTTACCGCTCGTGCACCTCTCTCTCCCCCAATCCCACCCAAGTCTAGAAAGATCCTTCTCATTTGAACTCTCAGTGACCTCACCAAAAAAA
>JABFIG010000314.1:0-17100 GCA_017139545.1 Ambrosiella cleistominuta | reverse complement strand
TATTCAGTATCAGATATTGGAATATGCGCAGTAGATGGGGATATTGTGGTTGTGGAGAGGGGGCAGAGGGGGAGAGTTTGGGCCCGAGGGGTCCGGAGGAGGAGGCGGAGGGTGGGGGCGACCATAGTGGGAAACAGCCGGTTTGAGGGGATGGGACGATAGTTAGTGCGTTAGTGAGCAAGGATGAGCTGTGCGGCTGAAGGGTGGGATTGGAGACGGGAGATGGTGGGAGAAATTCTAGTCGTAGAAGTTGCCAGGTAACAGATGTGGCGAAGGTTGAGAGTGGGGAGAAAACGTAGGTTACAAAGCGAATAAAGGATAACAGATTCTTTAGTTGAAAAGCTTAATCGTATTACAGTAAGCATGTAAAGTTAAATGGCAAAAAAAGGTTCTATTGATCACATGCTTCCATCCCACTTTCAATAAAATCATTAAGCTTATGATCACGTGATTACTTACAAGACTAACCCACGTACACGCTCTAAGCGCCATCACTCAATAGGATTACCCGCTTCCGAAAAAGGTAAATGCGTCTTTTACACCCTCCTTTGTCTCTATTAGGGAAGCATGGGCGCAAGTGCATGTGATATGCAGGTAGCATCGCACCGGAAAATGTGGGGTTGAAGTTGGAGATGGCCTGACTTTCGGTAGGTGGCTGTTGTGGAAGGGAAGGGAAGGGGGGAGAGGGAGAACAAAACTGAAGTGGAAGATAGGGCGGACAGCCGCATTTGTCAGACAATAGGTGGATGGGTGGGTGGTATTTTGATAATGAGGAAGGAGGGGCAGAGTTAGCTGTTGGGGAAGGTGCGGCGATTGTACGTAGTGAAGTGATTTTTTTTGTGTGTGCGGTGTCTTTTTGTTAGAGGGGAGACTAGTTGTGGTTTTGTACTGATTTTTTCTTTTGTATTTTGCATGTTACAACAAAAGGTGGAATGACTGATGCAGCAATCAATGAAGCGTTTCCTGAGTCTGGGATGCTGTCGGTTATCCCGCCTGTGTTTAGACGCGGGGCATCCCGCTGGACTGTTAGCTCAGCCAAAGGTGAGCTATGCTTATTCAGCTGCAGCTGTTTATCATGCTGACTGTCACTATAGATTCGTCATAACAATCACCGGCGATATACCTCTGCAGATCCTTCGCGCGGTAGTATTCAGACAGAGAACTCCCAGGAGCATGACGTCGATACTTCCATTCATTACTTTCATGATGGACAGTTGCCAGTATGTGATGATGAATCATCAAATGACAACTCTATTGCCGACTATTACCTTGAAGCCGGTGCAGAATCGGTTATCTCGCCATTGACTACTCCTATTTCCCGTCCATTCGAACTGTCCGATAGGGATCACAAAACTATTCGCCAACCGACAATCGCCATCAGGAAGTGCAAGAAACTCGAGATTGCCCGGGCAGAAGCCGAGTTCATTGCTCAAAAAACTGGCCCTGAGACCGAGAAAGATATGCTCTCTGCTCCACATCTTCCGGACGTCAATGTAGAACATAATGAACTTTTCAGTCCAAGGGATCGGGATTTTTGGTGGGACTTGCAATATGCCATCCGCCAGCAGTATCGCACCAAAATTCACAAAGAGAAGATTGACTTGAAAGCTCAGGAGATGCTGGGGCGACATATAAAGAATTCATCAGATTTTGACAAAAGTTGGTCTCTTGAAGAAGGATTGATTATGACGGATCTGATTACCGACGGTGCCATTATTGATTACTTCAAGATCACCAACCTTAGCCATGGCGAATTTTCTGTGTTGGCCATAGTAGGTGAGCCCAGACGTTTACCCGCCCATTTTCGATTCAAATTGGAAGATCCACAATACAGTTTTCGCACAAAGGGGCACTCAATACGTACAGATATCCTGGAATACATCAAAATATACAGAAGAGAATGCGGTCCCAGTCCGCGATCAAACGAGGTACTTGATGACCTATGGAAACGGCCTATCCGGAGCCCAGAAGAATGGGTTGCAGTGGAACTACTAAGAAATACTGGGTTACCAGAATACAGTGCAGAAACAGGACGTCCCAGGAGCCATTACCAGTATGCTCCTGAGATGGATATATGGAAACAAACGATGCCAAAGTGGGTGTCCGTGTTGAGTGAGGAAACGGATGACGAGTGTATCAATCGACTACTGACATGTGAGGATGATCCACCGTTTTTCGTGCTTTACTCGTTGTTGAGACCATCAGATCATAATTTTATGGAGCGTGTGTCATTGCCCAAAGTTTTGGCGATATTTGAGAGGATGTATATTGAGGAGCTGCCCCAGAGTTTGGTAGACAACCCGAGGCACTACGTCAACAATATAACTTTTGTCGCTCAGCATCTGGCCTTTCACTGTCGCAGGCTGTGGCCAGCCTTTGCAGAAAATTGTACACAAACCTTTGTGAGGTTACTCGAAGTAGGGTTACCTCAGGTATTTAGAGATACAGAAAAGCTCTTCGCTGCCAGGAGTGCTTTGTTCAATTGCTTTGTTCAGTATATCGCTCGCCCTGCGCCATGGAAATCATTCCATCATTCAATCTTCAACTGGCATGCCCTGAGAACGCTCCTGGCTTACTCAGATCGACAGACAAGAACCTTTCACCTGGACAGAGCTACGTATCAGAATATCCGGTTGTTGTTGCTGATAATAGAGCATTCGCCTGATGAGAAGGACCTACATGGCCGCCTAATTTCGACATGGCCACCATACCCCGAGAAACGAGGTGGTTTTGACGACAAGTTAACGCTGGATGACACCTTGAGCCGGGTGCTTCAGGTTGGAAGGCTGGCCACAGAAGCAGGATTTCCAAAGTCTACTTTGGATGTCATTATTGATGCACTGGGTGGTCTGAACTACAACGGAACTCCAACAATCAGGACACGAAGTATGCTTTGGCCATTACTCCAAAAAGAAAAGGTCCACATCCAGCATCTTTGGGCTGCCCAGGTTCGTAGCTGTCGAAATGCTACGGAGGCCTGGGCTCTTTTCAACCATGCACCGAGAGAGGGTATCAATCCCGGTCCTTTGGTATACGAGGCCCTGTTAGAAAAGTTCACAGCAAGAGATAATGTGAGTGGGATGATTGTCCCGGGCGAAGCTCGCGAGCTAATCCCGACTTGGGTGCCGAATTTGACTGAGTTTGAAAGAACAAGGAGGAAACCGCCGCCAGTGGAGCACCTGTATCAAAAGATGATGAATGACGGAGTCACGGTAACATTGGGATGCCTTTGCTTGCTGATAAAGCATGCACCGAGTGTCTCCGCTGCCCGTCGCTATCTCAGCACTTCAGATCATCTCATTTCCGAGGAACAGACAACAGCATTGTGCGCCCCTATCGACGAGAAAAATGCCGATATAATTCGTACAATCAACAAAGACATTGTGGCGGCTTACACTCGCCTTCTTATTAAAAAGCAAACTCTAAGCCACGTTGACGTCCACCGGTTCCATAAAGCTACCTTCTTCCGGATTCACAAGGCGTACTGGATCGCCATGAAACGATTTAATAATGACCCTGATAAGGGCGTTTCTGTTTGGCGGGCGATCTGTCGGCGGTTGGCGGAGACGCCGACACTGAGACTACATCCGCATATAGACGAGATGACGAACACCAGTCGGATACTCCCATTGTTCATGAGGGTGTTTTTACATCTGGTACATAATTGTGGACGGGAATTGCAGGTTGCAGCAGACTTGTTTGCGATGGTGGAGAATTACATGATGCCCGTCATTTTTGAGCATCGGAATATCATACTGGGATCTCGGGTTCCCCCATTACTAGGCATCTTTACTCAGGACGGCCCGTCAGAGGACATGAAAATTCCAGAGCCTAATGATTACTACGGGCTCCGAGACATGCTATTGACAAGCTACAATGCTCACTCGGCTGAGCGCCGCATCAAACTCTCTTGGGCCCTCCGGCGTTTTGCCGTTGCCTTCTTTGACAAGATTACTGCCACCAGTCACTATACGAATATCCCCACCATCAACGTTAGCAAGACACACACCATGTCATCAAAAGCCATCCACAAGCTTATGCGTGCCCTGGCATTCACGGGGGCCTTTCAAGAGATGAATCACCTTGCTCGATGGATCGCTCTCTCATGGCACCCCGGTAGCCTCATGGGTCACCCCGCCGCCGAAATGCGCGAGCGCAACTCCATCTTTGGCGCCCTGTGTGCCTTCCGGCTATTCGCTGAGCGATTCCTGCCTAAGGAGGACGTCAAGGTGACGAAAGAACTGATTGATGAGCGGGTAGAGAGGGAAGGCGGCACGGAGGTAGTGAGGTATTATTGGCCGAGTGGGGAGGAGAGGGAGTTGTATCGGAAGGGGGATTTGATGGGGCATGCGGAAATTTTGGAGGGGCTTTTGGAGAGAGTGAGGGAGAGGGAGAGGGGACGGGAGGTGCAAAGGGGGGAGGGGGTCGAGGAGGCAGTCTAGGAGGGAGAGGAGGAAGAGAAAATATGAAATGGTTTCAGTGAGGAGGAGATTTAAAGTAGATTTTTTCAAAAGATGGGTATGACAGATAAAACAAGCAAGTACAGTATGCAAACAACAATACAAAAGATACCAGACAGGATCCCGGACGTATGTAGTCCTATCTAGTCCTGGCCCAATGACAATCACCAACCTCAGAACGACCGATAGCACGTAGCCTGCCAATAAACACAGCGTAATTAGTGTAGTAGTAACATTAATCAGTAACATTAATCATTGCCATGCGATAATAATTTCGATTTTCGATTAGCCCTGGGTTCGATTCCCAGATTGCGCAGGTCCGTTGAGCATGGTTTTTTGATGATTGTATCATTGGTTACCTTTTTAGACAATGTGATTTCAGTGCATATTTTATATATTGAGTTTTCTCTCAAACTAGCAAAAGAACGACAGGTAGATCAAAACTAGACTGCCACATTCAGTACCACGCTATAACAAAACCATGCCTTAGCTAAGCCAACGTTAACGTCGTCGGCGCCGGCCCTACATGCGGTTGCAGAACCGTCGAATACACCATCACCGTCAAACCATCCCCTCATGCCACCTCTTTCTCTCTGATCGCCATCTCAATTTCCTCTTCTCTTGTTCGGGCACGAATCGTCCGTGTGTAACTTCAACAGACCAACCGGCGTGCATCTTTTCCGCCGCGACCCAGTACCATCACGGGCAACGATGTACTTATCACGAGGAAGCAGGTTTTTTTCCATCACGAGAGCGGATTCCGAGTTCGATTTTTTCGGCTCGTTTGTTCGGGCATGAATCGCTGGTGTGTAATTTGAGAAGACCGGCGGGAGTGCACCGTTTGTGAAAGACGAGAGCAGCAGTGACGATGGGAGAAGCAACCCAAGTATCAAGTTCGCGGAGGAATAGCTCGATGTCGTTGTCACGTTTCTGGGGGCACGAATCTCCGGTATGGGGTTTCAAGAGGCCGACAGGAGTGCAGCGTATGCGGCGAGTGGGATCGCGGAGTTAAATCTCAGCTTCACGAGTGAGAAGCTCGCGTTCTTTGACTTCGCGGATCTGCAGTTCGAGGTTCTCAGAGCGCTTGTTGGGGCAGGAGTCCCCAGTGTGAAGCTTGAGAAGGCTAACGGGGGTGCAACGCTTGTGGACAATAGGGCCCGGAGTGATCTCCGGCTCCGAAGGGGTAGGAGTGGCTGACGAGACGGGCACGATGAGACTATCGATAATCTTGTCAGTGTATGAACATACTTCCTTGTATTTCTCGGAAAACTTGGCCAGCCTTGTCGTCAGTAGCTCTCTCTGCTTCACTCTTTCCTTGTTACTAAACCTCTTGTCTGCGTCGGCCCTCGACATTCTGTCATCCAGAATCATCTCGGCATACTCCTTTGCATAGCATCCCACTTCCAACGTATCCTGGTTGTCCGACGGCAAAACGTAGCAAAAGACTTTGTTATACCCGGAGCATCTGAGTGGCTGCCAGTGTCTTGTATCAGTATAGTCCACGCACACCGGAATAGACTGGTCTTCACAAATAACGGCATTGGTATGCGAGCATGTATCAAAGGATCGCACGTGACTCATGTTGGATTTGGCTTCCTTGGCTTCCCTAATGTTCCGGGTGTACATGCCGGGAGTCGCAGCGGGACAGGTAGGAGTGTCAGAATGAAGGCTTTGCCAGTCAAAGGAGATGGGGCCTTGGCTGCTAGTGGTAGTGGTAGTGGTAGTGGTAGTGGTAGTGGTAGTGGTAGTGGGCTTGGGCTTTGTTGTTGTTTTCGGCGGCGCCGAGGTGGAACCAAAGGGAGGAGCAACTGCACTGTGCTGAGTGGATTGGGAGGCAGTGGGGCTCTGACCAAAGGGTCCGGGAACGTAGCCACGGCTGGTGCTGACAACTGTCGCCAAAGAGGAAATTAACCTTAGAGAGGTTGTAACAGATGAGCTCTAGCCAAAAGGACCAGGCTAGTAGTTGTGTGTAGTACTCACATGAGTAGTAGCAGCCGGAGAAGAAGCTGGGGTCGTAGATGACGACACAAGCTTGGAGGAGATAGCAGCCGGAACAACAATGGAACTGTGCGAACTACCAGGGGCAGTGGAGGCAATAGGAGCTCTGGAAACAGAGGTAGAAGAAGCAGGAGTGCTAGTAACAGTGGTGAATGAAGACAACACTGGGCTTCGAGAGTAGGTCACCGAGGTTGCCACCGAAGGAGAAGCAGTGACAGGAACAGAGGAGTGATTGACAAGGCTTAAAGTAATGACAGCAGCAGAGGAAGTCACCTTGGAAGTCACGACGGGGTTTTGCTGGTATGCGGAAGACACCGCGATGGTGGAAGTAACTGCACAGGTATCACGGGTAACGAGGAGAGAAGGGGTGACGAGAACAATGTTAGTGGCGGTGACGTAGGAGATGGAGGAGTCTTGGTTTCTGGGGAAGAGTTAATCAGAGTTTTCCCTTGGGCATTTAGGGGAAAGAGGAGGAAGAAACAAGAGTTGGGAAAGGAAGGAACTTACGCGGCATAAGTTAGGCCAGGCCCGGTGGCGAAGAGGGCCAGAAGGGCTGAAAGTTTGGAGGTCATAGTTGAAAGCAGATGATATCGAGTGGATGAATGAATGCACAAAAAAGAATGTATACAGCAGTAAGTATCGAGGATAAGTCGATGAGGAAAAGATTCTCATGAAGCTGGAAGACAAAGAGAACATGTCTTCCTTTTATCTTTGAAAATATGAGCTTACTCCATGTGTCTTCTTAGTACACTTGCTTCTCATCTTTGACATCACCATCAGTACAATAATCTCACCATCACAGCTTCACATTGCATACCAAGAATCTAGCAAGCCAACTTTCCCACCATCATAACCACCGGCCGAAGGCCGCTGGGACAAGGAACAAAACCTTCTTTGCAACACTTGCGTTAATTACATCTCGATCGACATTCCCAAATAAAACAGATTATTAGTACTTGAGATGTAGATCTGGTGTGAACGAAATGTGACAAAGGATCAGGAAGGTATGGAATCCGGGTTATTTTCGGCAGCAGTGAGAAGTTTAAGGTTTTCGGGAGGAGAGCAGAAGGAAGAAGAGAGACAAAGAAACAAGACCAGGAACAAACGACAAGTGAGATGAGTTGAGCAAGTCTATAGAAGATATAGTAGCAATAAGCATCAGATACTTCTGTTCTAGTAAAGTCGCCCCCACCCCACACCACCAAAATACGTCTTATACCCGCCATTCCTCTAAAATAAACACAAACGCTCAACATCAACCATCTTCTCTTCCAGCATCACTTGATCCTCAAAGCCCGCCTCTAACACGACGTCTGTTCATTCATTCCCAACCCAGTTAGCATCAAATCTCGTGATTCCCACCCACCATGTTTCTTTGTTCGACCCAAACGTCAAGACCCTTTCGCTGAACTACCTACCTTTTTCTGGCTGACCGTCAATTTGCCGGCGCCATCACGCATAGGCACATACTGCCACAAATCTAAACCAGATTGTCAACCCTAACGACTATTTGACCTCATCCCGACATGAAAGAAAGCATTTGGGAGACAAAAATCCAAAAAAGAAAGAACAAGAGAAAAATGTCTAGAAATGGTGAACGAGGCAACATTGCAAAATACACAAAATGCCTTCAAGCGGATTTGAACCGCTGACCTCGACATTACTAGTGTCGCGCTCTGCCAACTGAGCTATGAAGGCGGCCTTGTTGGCAGTATCAAAGCTGCAGTTGACTATATACGAAGCAACACATTGATTACATTGAGCATACGCCTTTACCATTGGTATCATCAGCATCATACCACGAAGTCTGAAAAGATAGAATGACAGAAACGAATTCCATAACCACCCAAACCAACTCCAAACTCCGAACCCAACCCCTCCATCACAATGCCCTCCCCCACCTCCATTCACCTTCTCCTCCGGAACCGACTGTTATACCCCGGCCCCCCCTTCGCTCCATAATTCCTCAACTTCATCCTCTTAAAGTTCGCATGTGCCAACTCATTAACCTTCCTAGCCTTCTTCGGCGCCTCCTTATCTCCATCTTCCATCTTCTTCCCCTTCCTTTTGCCCCTCCCCTTCGCCGCAGTTGCCCCCTTCTTCCTATTCCTCTCCTCCGGTTCATCATTCTCATCCTGGACATCCTCATACTCGCCATCCCCATCAAACAACTGCGTCTCCTCAATAATTTCCTCCTCATCATCTCCATCCTCACCCCCTTCAACTCCGCTATCCTTCGGCATCTCCGGCCGTTTGTACACCGTCGGCTTAATATTAACCTTCCTTGTCGTCCTCTTGGGCATCTTCTTCTTAAACTGTCTTATTGGCCGCCCCCTATCCATCGCCACCTCCTTCTCCCCGCCATCCTCCTTGTCAAACTTTCCCTCATCATCAAATCCACTCAAAAACCTCATCCCTGACTGCGAATCCCCCACAATCTCCTCATCCTCCTCCACCGCCCCCAGCTTCTTCCTCGCCGGCAAATCCGGGAAATCGCTCAAGCCCCCCACTCCCATCTTCTTCTCCATCCCTTTCTCCCTCTCCGCTGCCGTCCCCCCATTTTCAATCTCCCTCAATGCCTCCTCGTCATCGTCATACTGTTCACTCATCTGCCCCTTCAACCCCGTAATAATCGAGCTCAAACTCCTCGTAAACTGTGCCCTCCCCACCCTCTTCACCGGCGACACAACATCGGCGCCCCCCTCATATGCTGTCACCACCTGCGTCCGTCTCTTCAAGAACGCCGGCGTCGCAAAATCTTTCGCCATTGAGGCACTCTTCGGCGTCCGCAAATCCTCAAAAATCATCTCGGAACCACCCGGAGTCCTCTTTGTCGGCGTCATAAAGGAGTTTAGCAGCTGTCTCTTCGACGCAGACATCGGCGTACGCCCCCTCGTAAATAACTCGTCCCCCGTATCCTCCAACTTCCGCTTCGTCGGCGTCAACTCGACTGACTTTGTGGGCGACTTGACATTCTCACTATCACTCAGCAAATCAAAAAGCCCCAAAACCCTCCCATCTCGCTGCGGCGTCGGTCCAATAACGGATGGAAGAGCGGGTGACCCGGGCGTCATGAAGTCAGGTGGTGCAATGCGGTTACTTGTTGGCGTAGCAAATAATCTTGTCCGGGATTTTGATGGCGTCGTAATTGGCCGTGACGACCGCTTCGTTGGGGATGGCGGCGGGGGCATCTCTGGGGCTGTCTTGGTAATCTTTGGTTTTTGGAATAATTTTGAGGATTCTTCCGGAGGCTTGTCTTGCAGAAGGCCGCGGAGCTTTTGGTATTCTTTGTATTTTTGCGCTGAGGGGAGAAACAGTTAACGGGATAAGTTAAGAGGGATATCGAGGATGTAGTGGGGACATACCCATCTCGGGGCGAGCTTTGATATCGGAGCGGGAGGGCTTGGCGCCATTATTGGCAGCAGCATGTTTTGTTTCCCATGCTTTAATATCGAGGCGGAGGGCCTCGCATTGTTTTTTGAGGTCCGTTGTATCGTCGGGCATGGTGTCGTTCCCGTGCCAATGTAGATGTATATTGGTAATGCAAATGTTTGTGGCAATTGTGACGTCGTATGCAGTATCCCGTTCAATTATTCAAACTCCAAGCATGAAAAGTTGAGTCCCACTCTGTGGCCATTATATGGTGAAATCCGAAATTAAACAATTATGGTGGACCTTATTTTACTTTTAAGATTATCGAAGCAAGATGAAATAAGAATAAAGAAAGAATCTACCTTGTTATGATAACACAAAACCAAGTATAGACGACTCAATTTTTGTTTTTGTCGCTTGTAAATGGCATTTAAATAGCAGACAGTATGTCTCTCTTTAGTTATGAGTTCATGACGTTTATAGCGGCGGTAGTAGTTTAATTGATTTTTCCCTTGTGCTACGACGCGACGCGTTGGGCGCGTGGTACTGGGGTGCGGCCCCACTCATTGTTGTTGATAGGGGTATTCCGCACCGGAGACGGTGGGATTGGTGGGGTTACGAGGCGGCGATATGGATAGATGGCAGAAGTTAGTTGTAACGTGGGGGTATAGACAAGAGTTGACATCAAACATTGGCAGTCAAGGACAAATCTAGTATAGTCCGAAATCATCGCTCGTAAATCATCACTGGGTATCATCATTACCACCTATCTACCACTCTCTATTCCCCATCCTCCTCAACCCCCCCAAATCCCTCTCCATCTCTCGCAATCGCTCCTGCAACTCCCCCTTCCTCCTATCCAACTCCCTCACCTCCTCCTCCACCCTCCTCAAATCCTCCTCTGTAAATGCATCCCTCTCCTCCTCTTCTTCCTCCGCTGACTCCCCCTCTTCCCCCATCCACTCCCCCTTCATCGCCTCCAACTGTTCATTCTGCTCCGCCACCCGCTCCTCATAATACGCCAACGTATCCCCCAAAGCCATATACCGCCCGCGGATCTCTTGCACCCGTTCCATGGCTCCCGGGACCGCGTACACGGCGCAGAGTTTCTCCGCGCCCTTTAATAACATCTCAACGTCGACGTCACCCCCTTTTGCACCTGCTCGGTCACTTGCTGTACCGCGTTCGCCTCGCCTCAATTGCTCGTGCAATTCACCACCCAAGACTGCCGCCACTGCCGTATTCCGTCTCGGTGCCGCCCTGTAATTCACCGGGCCTGTAGTGACCTCGCCTTCGGCTACATTGAAAACAGTCTGCCGTCTCTTCTTTGGTGGTTCCGATGACTGTGTTGTGGGAGCGCCCGGTGGCGGCTTTGTGGGCGGAACGGAGAATAGGGCGCGTTCGTGGGATTCGGTGTCGCGGATTAGAGAGGTGATGTCCGAGGTAGAGAGGATGGCGTTGGTGAAGATTCGGGGTGGAGGGAAGCTAGTTGGGTTGTTAGTGAATTATATTAAAGAGGGAGGTGCGGCGAGGAAAAGACTTACGGGAGTGTGCTGATGCCTTCACAACAGAGTTGGATTTGTTCCAGGTGGACGTCCAGAAACGACATTATGACAAAGCATCAATTCCACACAAACACTGGGTTTACAGAGGCAGATTCCAAAATTCAAATCGCTGCCAGATTGCGACAACACAAAGACTCAAGCCATACAATAGTCTTGTATTATTGATATGTCGTTAGTATTGACTTTCGCAAATTGTCACGGTAACGTGCTAGGTGAACTTCCTTGTTCTTATCGATAATGAATAACCCCGGACCCACATTTTATCCGGGAATGATTAGTGATGCATGAATCAGATGTTTCTGGGGCGAATGAGGTAGACCACATGCTTAGAGACTTGCATTGGAAGCTTTGAGATTTGATGATCTATCTCAGCATATTGTATGTATGTGACGATGCTTTCATGATCAGTCCACGATCTATATCATGGGATTCAATTCTCTCAGGCTTACATGTAAAAAATATACAAGATGAAATCAAACAGGAAACAATGTATTGCGTAATGCAGAATCCAACCATGAAACCAAAGCAATCTTTCTTCTAAGTGTCAAAAATAGCAAAGTATAAACGCGAATCAGTCCAAATCATATCCATCGGCATTACATGAACTAAACGATAAAAGCAAAGTCCACAGATGCCCTCTCATCTCCATGTATAAACCCAACAAAAGAAACAATAGCAAGTCCAATAGTCATAACTCATCAATCATCAACACGTCTCCTGGGGATACAATGGCACCCCATTATTATTCTCCATCTCCATCTCCATAACCTCAAATCCATGATAGGGCAACTCACAATCAAGAGTATAGTCGTACCCCAGCACCTCATCATCTGTATTCGGCTCATCCACCTCTGGGATCCCCATCGTTAGACCCCCCTCCCATCTCTCCACCTTTCTCCTCGTCCGTCTCTCACCCTCTCCCGCATCCGACGCCTCAGCAAAGACCATGCCCTCCCGATACCGCGACTTCAGATCTTCAATATCAGGGTCATCCCGCTCACTGAATGGTCTCTTGCCAATGCTGCTCCCGTGACTAAGGCGGGTCTGTCTCTTAATTTCCCGCTGCCTCTTGATGAATTCGCGGACCTCTGGCTCCTCTAGGTCGGAATCGGAATCATAAACGCTCAGATTCCTCATGCGATCGGACATGTCTATCTCAGGCGGATTCCGGCATCGCTGGTTCCGTGATGATGACCCGGGCTCCACATACTCTTCAATCTCAGACGGTCTCAACACTGTGATTTCCGAGTTCGCCGATAACATGTCTTCATAATCTCCGGTGATTTCCTCTAATTCAAACGATGCATAAACATCCACAACCTTGACCCGCAGTGACATCCTGGGAACCCTTGATGTTCGAGGCCCCATCTCGTCTTCAAAGATGCTGGGTGGCTCGTCGGAGTCAGAAGTGGAAGAAATGGAAGCACGAAGGGAGCGTGGTGTTGTGTCAACGGGGTCAAACGGGTCGGAAGCCGGTGGGTCGGGAACAGCGGGAACAGAGTAGGAGGAGCGGGTAGCTGTGGTAGAAAATGAAGATGTAAAAGTAGAGGCGAAAGACGCATGGATTCCAGAAGTCTCAAATGAGGAGGATATCTCGGCAGCTGGTGCTAGTGATGGCTTCCGGGGGATTTGCGTATCGGGGGAAATCTTGGTTGTTAATGAATCGTGGATGGACGGTGCGATAAAGAATTGGGAGGGTTGCGTGGGGGATGCAACGGAGGGAGGAATTGCTGGTCGTGACATATTTCCAGAATCTATAAGTCTATATAACTAGAATTGCAAAAGATAATGAGATCTGGTATTGTAGAATGGACAAGATAGAGGAATCAACGATAAACTATGAAGGAATCCAAAGCACAATGATAGTCAGTGGAAACACCGAGAGCGGGGTGATCGGCTGGTAACGATATATATATGTTTATAATAACTGTACGCAGGCGGGATTTCGTCTTGATAAAAGGCCGGTCAACAGTCAATGCAGTCAGTCAGTCACTACTCCAGGAACAAAACGCTAATCGTCAATTGTCAAATGGGGACCCCATTCCATCAAAAGGGGTCGAGCAAGAGCGTTCACGAGGCAATGAAGATAGTTTGGGTCTTGAGGAGCAAAGGACAAGAACAAAGCTGAGCCCTTGCTTTAAGGTGGATTGTTGTGCGCGTAGGACGGGTTTGGGCTGTGATGGTTGTTTGGCTGGAAGGAAACGGGGTAGAGACGTATTATGTGAAAGCGGAATGGCTGCTATAATAGCTAATACAAAGATGTGATGTGATGATGGGATCTTGATGGCGAATAATTGCAATAGAGCTTCAAATATTGGGTTGATAAAGCAGATAAGTCGATTTACACATGGGTGTGGAGAGCCACAGGCCTGGTGATCCGGGGCTGGATGAAGCTCAGACGATGATATTTGATGATGGCAGAAAAACAGTTACAAGATGTTGGTGTGTTTCTGCTTCACACAATCAGAAAATAAGGAAATATGTAATAGTTCCTTGGTGATCATTTGTTTAGACAAGAATAGATCAAGCAACCCCTTGGTGATACCACCCAAAGATAATGGACCAATGGGCTCAGTCAGTGTTAGCCGGATATAAATTCAGGAATAGGGCAATTTATATGATGGTAAAAAAAAATGAGGCTGTCGACAGAGAAAATAAAGGCAACTGCATAAGAGCAATCGACGGGCACAGAAGCAAAGGGAACAAGGGAAATAAAAGACAACACACATTTCCCCTCTTTCCCTTTGTAAAAAATACATATCTACATATCACGTCTCGTCTTACCCAAAACCTCCGTACACAACCATTACCACCACCTACACTCATCAAAACAACCAACAATAAACAAACCCAAAAGCCCAGTCAAATCACAACATCAGAATTATGGTGGGGGGCACGACGCTAGCAGAGCCCCGGAAGCAGCACTTCATCATTCAGGGACATATCACACGGCGGTGCAGTACAAGGAGGAGAGTGGCCTTGTCCACTGCTGCGGTTGAGGTCGTGCAGGTGCAGATCACAGAATATGATAGAGAGCTGCTGGTTAGACTGTTAGACTGGAAAGTAGGGAAACGGCGGTGTTGATGTTGATGAGTCAAGGACACAATGGATATATCTGACGTCGTGAGAATCTGCCCTAATAAAGCTATTGGGGTTTAGTGCGTTCAGTATGAGACCATGCTTCTTTGACTTATACACTTGTATACGTTTTTATTGTTTTTTTTTCTCTCTTTTTCTACATGGTGTTAATCAAGATGCAGATCAATACACTATTGTCCATAGTCCGACCTCATACGTCAAGATGAAGTTGACAATGTTCAATGTATCGGGGCTACAAGATCTTGGTTGATCTCGCTTGCTGTATACTACATTAATGGATGGGTCGCTTGTCATAATGACGGTTTCGTCTGTGAAAAGAGAGTGACATCTACTTTCTACACCGTAATACGACAACAGAACCTAATTTCCAGTAGATTATGCCAACATTTATTTGCCGTTTTTAACACACTGGCGGTCCCTTTCATTGCCACATCACCTTGTGCCTTTAATAGAAAAGTCACTCAAAAGACCACATCGCTACATCAGCCCAATCCATGAAACTCACCTACCTCACCTCTTCAATTGGAACCAATCTCACCAAATCACGTCGATATCCAGCTCAAGTCTAGACCCCATTAATGTACTCCTCGCTACAATCCCAACCCAGAAATCTTGCACAACACCCGGCCGTGAACCTGGATAAGAACGAATGTCATCAAATCACCAGCCGGATATCCTGGCCTATTGGTCTAATGTCATATTTGAATGAACCTCTTCACCACACTTGGAAGCGAGGATAACGTTCTTGGACGGAGCCTCATCCACCTTTAATGCGGGTTGGTCATTTGGCACCTGATTGGGAGTATACAATGGGAGGTTGTAATGTACTTTGGAAATCCCATGTAGTGGACTTAGTAGGTATTGGCAGTGCAACTAGAAAATAGTTCATCTGTAGTATCACCGAATAATAAAAACAATGTGACGATATATTCAAATTCAAATGGTTACACGTGTTTTTCATATACAAAATATAGTAAATCACAAGTTTCCATTCCCAATTTTTTAACGTTATTACAAGGGTTATTAACAATTCAATTATAAAAGGGTTGTGTATACACGTGACTCGAATTACTTGGAGGTAAGGCGCGGCGCGAAATTATCACAAGGCGGTTCGATAACTTTGTCGCCATATGTACAATGCAAGCTTCAATCTCCTGAAGTCAAACAATTATCAAGCCCATAATATATATTGCATTTGGCTATTCAGATTATCTTGTCTCTTTGTGACACCATTTAGTTCATTTGAACTATATACGACCAATAGATTTTATCACGTCGTCTTCTGCCTTGTCGCATTCAATCCCACCGTTGACGTCTTCAAACCCCGCTATCTGATTGCTCCATTTCATCTGAATGTCACGCATTCTACACTGGCAGAATGAATAACATGCCAGCTAATGGAACGCCCAATGCGCAGGGCCAGACAGCATCCCAACGACCTCAGATGCATGTCTTCCGTCCCGAACATATCCCGCAGATGACCTGGCTCCCCGAGGCTGAGAGGACTAGATATCAACAAGGACTGAGTGCCCTCTATCATAGCTACGAGACCAGTGTTAAGGATTCACCTGAGCAAATAACTGCTCGCAAGAAGATTCTCGAGTTTTCTGCCTCTCTCAACAAGAAACGCCAACAGATGGCCGCACTCCAGCAACAACGACAGCAACAACAGCAACAACAACAGCAGCAGCAGAAACAGCAACAACAGCAAAACGCCCAAGCGCAAAACCAAGCCGCTCAAGGCCAAGCAACTTCAAAGCCGGTCTCCCAAAGCCATACTCCCATTGCCCCCGCTGTCCCCAGCACGGCGACACCGCAACAGACTGGCACCCCGCAGGCAAACGCCCCGCAAACTATAACCAAGGTTCCAGACAACATTATAAAACACATAAATTCCATGACTTGGCTCACACCACCGGGCTTACTGGATACAAAGGGAGTTGAAGCCGTTCAGAAGTGGATCAGCGATGCCAGAAAGTCATATATCAGGGCTCTCGTGGGAATTGAGAATAGTAGAACCAAAATGACGATTCTCAATAACGAGGTCAAAGAGAAACAAGCCAAAGGTCTTTACACTGCTGAGGAGCAAGCTGTATACAACAAGACTCGTGATGCTATTCAGAAGCAGTTTGCGGATGCCAACAACTATGCTACCTCTTTCAGAAAACAGCAAGACCAATGGCGCGCCGATGCTACCAGTCGCGCTGCCCAGGCGAACAGTAACCGAAATGCACAGAATCAATCAAACACTGCTACACCACCGCCTGATACTTCACAGGGTCAGCAGGCCGCCGCCGCCGCTGCTGCCGCTCGGAGCCAGAAACCCCAGCAGATCCAGCCCCAGCCGGCCAAGCCGCAGACGCCGGTTGTGCCCGCCAGACTACCTTCGACACAGGCCCAGCAGACTCTAAACATCCAGCCTCAGATGAACCTCCAGCAGAAACAGCAGCAGCAACAACAGCAACAGCAGCAACAGGCTCAAGCCCTTCAGCAACAACAAGCTATGCAGGCTTCCAAGGCTCAACAGGCTCAAGCACAAGCACAAGCACAAGCTCAGGCTCAGGCTCAGGCTCAGGCTCAGGCTCAGGCTCAGGCTCAGGCTCAGG
>JABFIG010000313.1:0-17243 GCA_017139545.1 Ambrosiella cleistominuta | reverse complement strand
TTTATCTCTTCCTCCTATTTATTAACCAATCCCACCCCAGTCTACGGCGGCGGCACCGTCGGCCTCATGGGCGAACTCGCCAAAACCCTCGTCTCCCTCCGCGGCCCCACCGCTGTCCATGGCATCATCCCCACTGCCCTAATTTCCTACGAACGTGACTCCACCTACGGCACCCAGCACCCCTCCTCCACCAACGACCCCACGGCCGCCCCCACCTTCGTCCCCACCGAGTCTGTCTACGGATACACCACCGTGGTCCCGGACATGCACACGCGTAAGCGTATGATGGCGCAAGAGGTCTTTGACGGGGAAGAGGGGTCGGGGTTCATCGCGTTGGCGGGCGGGTATGGGACGTTGGAGGAGGTTTTTGAAACGGTGACGTGGAATCAGTTGGGTATCCACAATAAGGGGATTGTCTTGTTTAATGTGGATGGGTTCTATGATGGGTTATTGAGGTGGGTGAGGGGAGCAAGGGAGGCGGGGTTCATCAAGGGGGATAATGTCAACATTATTGTGGAGGCGAAGACGGCGGAGGAGGCGATCGAGGGGTTGAGGAGTTACAAGCCGGCTGAGTCAACATTCAAATTGAACTGGGGTCAGGAGTAGGAGCCGGAGTAATGTGCACAAGACAACACTCATGAATTTGAGCATCACCAAATCAAGATTCTCATTCTCAAGCCGTTTTCAATGCTTTACCATTAGAAATGTACCAGTAATATTCATCATTTTATCGTATCATGTAACTTAGCTCCTGCATTCTTTCTTCTCTAACCATTCCTTTACTATTCCGTGTCCATCGCCTCCGCCGCCGCCGCCTCCTCCTCGGCCTCTGCTTCGGCCTCCTCACTCTCCGCCAAGCGATCCAACCACGGCTTCACCGCCTGCTCATCGTACACAGTAAACGGTTCTGTCACCTTGTTCTTCGGCCCTGCACACCCCACAATACCTACACTTGTGTTATCCACTGTTAACTCGCGATCCTGCACCAAAGACTCCTTCAACGCTAGCAAACCGTGTTGAATAAGCTCGTCCTTAGAGCAGTCGGCGAACTTGTCCAAGTTGCGCTCCAGGTAAGTTCTTGCCATCTGCGAGCGGGCGCCAATGGCAAAGGCAAGGACTTCCTCAGTCATGCCCGAGGGCTGGAACTCGAAAAGGTGGGGGCCGTTCTCGTCGACGCCGGCAATCAGAAGACCAACACCGTAGGGGCGCTTTCCGTAGTGCTGAGTGTTGTACTGGGCCTTGTCACTGATTTCTGAGACAACATCGGCAACTCTCATGGCGCGGTTCATGGTGAAGCGGTAGCTGAGGCACTGGTTCTTCATAAAGTTAGAGAGGACGCGGGCGTCGGAGGTGAGACCGGCAATGGCAAGACCGACATGCTCGTCGATAGAAAAGAGCTTCTTTTGGTAGCTGGAGAGTTCTTCGGCATTGCGCTGGACGGGAGAGACGGGGTTAGTGGCGGGGCGATTTCGGGGTTGGAGGATGTTGAGGGTGGAGGACGGACCTTGATGGCGCAGAGAACGGCATGGGTTTTGCTCACAAGGCCGACGACGACGGAACCTTGTTTCACGGCCTCGGCGGCATACTCAATCTGGAAGATTCTGCCTTGCGGCGAGCTGGATGGGGGTTGTTAGTCGGTATCTCGGGCTATGGTGGGGGGTATGGTGGGGTTGTGATGTGTGGGTTTAGCAGACGTTGGAACAGAAAATATGCCAAAGACTACCCAACCAAGCAAGTGCCAACTGCTACTCAAGGATCAATTGTAACTTGGAAGCTATCTTGGGGTAATCCTCGAGGACAGACTTACAAGGTGACGGTGTCGTTGTCGTAGTTATTGCGGAACATTGTGGCAGTTTCGTAAGGGTATCAAGAACACGGATATCGGGAGTGGAGGTTGAGTGTGAAATTGAAACAAGCTATCTCAATTCAAGAGAAGCTCCAATATATAATCGCGAAAGTTGCGAGTGTGTAAATCGTGACCGCGGGGTATCTGTCGCTAGTACTGGATGCGCATCAGAGGATCGTCAAGTTCTTTTTTTCTTCCTCAAGAGATAAAAAAGGAGCAAGTATCCAAGAACACAGTACTTTAGGGTATGTCAACCAATTCACAAAAGCGCCAAACAATGTACAGCAAATCTCAAATAAAGCCTTTCAACAATCTTCAAATTCAAGGCTGTCTCCTTCGTCGTCACCCTGTTATCCCAATTCAGGAAACCCTCCAAGGCTAGGCAGCTTGAGCTTTCGTTGACATGTGGGTGGGTGCTAACCCAAAGCTCCAGCTCTGTAACTTTCCCACCTTCCCACTAAAGCTCCAGATGTTGAGCTTCTCTGTACGTGGGGTGTTCCGCCAACTGCCGGAAAGCTACGCACCAGCTGGCAAAGATCATGAATTACTCGACAGGGATGCTAGGTGCTGGCTACTAAGCAATGACGCCAGTCCCCAACTGGCGCAAATGCATGATCGCGGCTTGCTGGACAATGTATCGTGATTATTGATTGATGACTGCCGACTTTGGTTCACATTTTCCCTTTTCCGCGATACCTTTTCTTCCCTGTTGCCATATTTCCCCCCCTTCTCTCTTCACGGCCCCCGAAACTCTTGACGAGTTCCTTATTTCCACATTTTGAACCCACGCGCCACACCTAATCGCGCCGGACCGGCTCCGACCGCCCGATCCCCAAATCAACGACCATCACTGATACTCTTTCTTCTCCCAAATCCGCCCGCCCACCATGCCCGCCGCCGGCCTCAAAACAATCATTGCCCTTTCCTTCGTCCTCGCCCTCGGCTTCCTCCTCGTCATTCTCTCGTGCGCCCTCTTCCACGTCTATTACCCCCTCCTCGTCGTCGCAACCTACGTCATCGCCCCGCTGCCTAATTGGATTTGCGGCCACTGTGCGAACCCTGATGACTTTGTTGACAATGAGGCATCGGCCGTGTTAGATTTGGGGAGGTTTGCAACGGGGTTCTTGGTGGTTATGGGTGCTGGTAAGTAATAGTGGAATGGATGGATGCGCCGGGTGGCCCGTTTGTGTCTTATCCGGCCGTCCAAGCTATTTGGCTGGAGTAGAAATATATATTAACAAGTTTTTAGTCCTCCCCATTATCCTCGCGCACGCTGCTTTGATCCAGACCGAGGCCATGATCATGTCCATCATCGGCGGTCTTCTCATCTACGGCACCATCATCAGTTTCGGCATGTTCTTCACCGAAGATCAAGACTTTTAACCTTTTTTCCTTGATCCCCGACACACTCGACTTCAATCCCCGTCGGGTCGGATATAACAGTTCCAGTATCTGGCAGGTAGAATTTCCGAGGCTTAAAGTAGGGGGTGGATTTGCTAGGAAGAATAAAGGCATTATGTTCTATTGGTTTTCTGGAGTAGCGATGTCGATATATAACGTCATGAAGGATGTTTGGATTTGAACTTGAGCACGTGATACTTATGAAATCAGGATGTGCAAGCAAAGCAGAGAAGAGAGTACTGATATAGCTAATATATACCAAACGCTATGATGACTGTTGAAGTCCCTTTTCGCAATCTAACCCAAAACCCAAACTCCTAATGCCGTGATGAATGTAATGTATCAAGATTCAAGATTTCCAATCAAGTTCCAACCTTACTAATTCTCACCCCACGAACTCTTCCCCTTCCGCAGCCTCCCATCCAGATCTACCCCCCCACACAAAACTCCTCTCCTCGCCAAATCATCCACCGCCCCCAATGGCCCCGCCATCTTCACAAACATCTCATCTGTCTCCCCCCGAGGCGTACTCAACGCCGTCACCGCCCCGCCTGCCCCCACCACCCATGCCATCTCCCCTTCCCCATCCCAATTCCTCGAAAAGACCGACCGAATCGTCACGCTGAAATCCGCCGCCCCCGTCACGCAAAAGTAGCCGACGATCCCCGAGTAGAGGCTTCGTTCGCGGCTGCCTTCCAGCTCGGTTAGGAGCTGGCAGCTGCGTTTTTTCGGTGCTCCGGTCATGGAGCCCGGGGGGAACGCGGCGCGGACGGCGTCGACAGCGGTAGTGACTTTGTCTGGGTTCTTGGCACCTTCTTCCAGGGGTTTGGGCAACTGGGCTTGGATGACAGTAACCATTGTAAAGACTGAGGCATATTCTTCAATCTTCATGGGTTGCATTGCCTCGACAGCGTCTGGCTCGCAGATTGACTGAAGATCGTGGCGGACAAGGTCGACAATCATGAGATTTTCGGCAATCTCCTTGTCAGTGTGAAGGATAGCCTTGGCCTGCGCTGTGGTGGTGATGGCTCCGCCCTTCGGTACAGTCCCCTTCATGGGCCGCATGGTACACAGGCCCTCCCGATCACAGCTGAGGAAACGTTCAGGAGAGGCCGAGATCAATGTGGCCGTGGGACACTGAATAAACGACGCAAACGGTGCAGGCTGCCGTTGCCGGAGATGCTTGTACAGAGACCAAGCATATTCTTTGCGATGAGCCTCATCGATAGGGAATCGGATTTCAGCCTGTGTCGTCATACACAACTCATATGTCTCACCGGCAGCAATCAAATCTTGACAGTCTTTGACAGACTGGAGATACTCATCAGCAGACGGCGGAGTCGTATGGCAGCGGTACAGGCTGCTCTCCGACGGCCCCACCTTGGACTCCCGATACTGCTTGTCCAGAGCAACCTTCCGCGGTCCCCTCCGCGTCTCATACGTAGCCTGGAGCTCCTCCTCGGAAAGCTTAACGATATTCGGAAGTAGTGGTCTCCCAACCATCGGCCCAAGAACACCCTGCGACTGGAGGAAATAAGCCATCTCCTTAGGCCAGTAATCCAAGTTTGACTCAATCTCACCCAAGCGGTCAATCTGCTGAATAACTAGCTTGCTTTCTTGATGGTCGAAGATGATAGACATGGTCACCCACATCATGCTGATGTCCGGCCGGTCATGGCCTCGCCCTGCCGACGGATCCGGGCCCACCGTATGCGGAAGAGGCACGCCGATGTTCTCCAGGCCCATCTCATACGTCATGTATCCCATCCACCCGCCGATGAAAGGTATCTGGCTACTGGGCATCGCTGTCTGCGGCAATTTCCGGTCCAACAGAACCTTCTTGAGACAGTTCCACACATCCAGCTGGGATTCCACTGGGCACTTATCCTCTTGCTGCTCCCGACTTGAGGGGTCGATCATGCTATAGAATGAGCTCCCGGCCTGATACTCCAGTTTAAAAGCTTCCTCACAATGGCATGCGATGATTGAGAATTTCCCACGGACATCATTTTTAGGTTTTATGTGAGACGAGATCTTGAGGTGGTTGTTGGAAGAATCGAGAAGCATGAATTGCCCAATATATGGCCTCAGGATTTCAATGATATCTGGAGGTTGCCACCCGGGCCCCAGAAGCACCTCTTGGTAGCTATAATACATGGGCAGCGGCACATATTCAGCCGATGTCCTTGGAACATTGTCCTTGTACCATCGCGCACTCAATTGTGTCGGCGTCTCCAGGACTGGCACTGGCGGTGCCGAACCATTTGGTATAGACTCAATTGAGTCTAGCAGTCGGCACAGTTCCTTTACCTCTCCCGGCGGCTCCATAATGAGACTGCGTGACTTGATCCACCGATACGACATTTCCATCCAGTTCTCAATCACCCGGTCCCCGGCACTCCACGACCAGGCTGACTCCGGGTGATACTGCAATCCCCACATCGGCTTATTGCAAATCTTGAGCGCCATCAAAATCCGCTCGTCGCCCAAGTCAGCTCGTGTCTCCACATGCCAGGCAAGCGGGATGATTGCATGTTTCTTCTTCATCGTCCATTTCCACTCTTCCCACTGGCAGTCCGGAACGGCATCCTGCCCAATGTCCACGCACAGACTATGATACAACGTCATCTGCGTCCGCGGAACGCCCTCAAAGATATTCCCCCCACGCCTCGTCACCTTCTCGATATCCCCCGCCATCGCATTCAACCCCGCATGCTCAATGCACCGACCGCGCCCATGCAACCCCCCGCCCCTCAACCGGCGAATCTTCCCGCCAAAATGCCTCGCCATGCTCTGGAAGCCCAGGCAGATGCCGAGAACTGGGATTTCGTAGCCTGTGTCGATGAGTTCCCACAGGGTCTCCATGATGCCGACATCTTTTGCGTTATCCGCCGTCCCCGGGCCCGGGCCACAGATGACGGCATGGAACTCAGAGAGAACACAAGATAGGTCATCTTTGTTTAAATATCTGGGATCGTCAATCTGGATGCATGAGACAATGACGTTGGGATATCTGCAAAACATCGCAATGATGTTGTGTGAGAATGAATCGTAGGCGTCGATGAAGAGGATGTGGAAGACCTCAGGCAGCTCGAGTTGTCTAGCAGGGAGGTCCGTCCGCCGCAGTTCTTGTTCCAATGTTGAGTCCATAATGGCAATTTTCGAATCGCCCTCCAGATCGTCGAGGTACCGATGTATCCCAAACTGTTTCGCTACCCTCAAGGAGTATACAGCATTACCACAAGATGGATGACGACAACATACAGATAGATAGATCCTCACTACTTCAAAATATAACGAAGAAGCATCAAAATAACTCAGGTCACAGCATACTTTCCCCAATATTCAATCCAGCAACTAGCAACCTCAAGTCCCGAGTCCGACGTTCCACTTTCCTAATCCGGTATCCCCCACAATATTTTTTTTCTTCAATGGGGAAATTACCGAAGAGAGGATTTTCTTTTTCCTTTTTTTTAGGGTAATACAAAGCGGATGAGGGAAATGTGAAAATAGCGGATAATATAATATAAATAAGGTGTGAGTGATGATGAATGTGATGAGGTCTTTGTATTCGTTGCATAAAATTCTCAAAACGAGTATATTTAGAGGCCTATTGCCGGTTGTTGTGTGACTAATCATGAGAGTCAATCGGAGCGGATGGGGGTGAAAGGATGGGGCGGCATAAAAAGCGAGATCTCTTATAAGGCTGGCTTGTCATCGGCTAAGTACGATACATACACGATCGCAATTGTTAATATCCGTTGACAACACAGTGGGCTTCCGATATCTCAAAATCATGTCATTATAATCCTATATTTTTGGTATCATAACGTTCCTATATATTGTAACCAGCAGTCCCCCATCATAACCCTCATTAACTTAACCCTATCATCTATTCCTCATCCTCTTCATCCTCATCCCTCGCCACAAAAACACATGGCTGCCTCGTGTGCCAAACCCTCCTCTCCCGCCCACCCAACACTGCCGCAGCTTCCAACAGCGCAGCAGTATTTGCCCGCTGTCTTCCTCTCTTCTTTTCCTCATTCTCTTCCTTCTCTCTCTCCGCCCCCCAAATGATCGCCTCTTCCACACTAGCTGTAATCTCAAATTCGCCTCCACATAATGCCGTAAATGGAATTATAACATCTGTAGAACTATTGGCATTAAGAAGTGGAAGCCGCTGCTGAAGGGTTCCGTTCCAGGCGAATTTCCGAGTAGAGTCAAGAGGCGTAATGGAGGTGCGATGAGTAAGTGCAGGCATCAGGCGCAGCAAGGGAAGAATCGGCGATGCAGACCGATTGGTGATACGAACTCTCAGACGTGAGAAAGCATCGACCCTCATAGTCCGGCCAGTATCATTGCCCTCTGAGTCTTCCAAGATAATATCAATACCAATATCGTCAATCTTGACGGCCTCTATCATGCGATTAGTAAGCCGGATACTCCGAAGTTCGACTGCACCACTGTGCTTCGGACCGTTGGTTGTCTTCCAGGAGGCCGTGATCCCTTCTAGCATCTTCTCACGGTACCAGAAAGCTTCGCGCACACTCCGCTCAAAATCTGGTTCAACTTTGCTGGTGGAGACCACAAATTGACGATTGCGATTTGGGTTCAAAGCCGGAATGGCGACATGGGGATCAGCGAGATAGATCCGCCTCATTGGAATAACCACGCGGGTAGTATTCCCGGGAAGAACCGATTCTTCCAACGCCACACCATCAGAAGTCTTGAGCGAGACTTGCATGTTTGAGGGCCACAGATTGCGGATATCAAGAGACATCAAGCAGTAGTGCTCTGGAGTAAGATGCTCCGCAGTCTCTGGTGCGTCCTTTTCGGAGTCACTAATCGTCCGACTGCCACCTCGGGACCGCACATGTTCCCAGAAAGGTTCTGGAATCTTTCCAAACAATGGCACAACATCACATCTAGTAATGTCGACACTCCCATTGACCGTAACCGTAATCGGAACTCTGATCCTTCTCGTGTGAAATTGTGGTCCAAGTTCTTCTGGCTTGCCGCCGAAGTGCGCATAGTCAATCTGAATTGACGCCGATGTCAAAGTTGGCTTGCCTAGTATCTCAAATTCATAGGTCACTGATGCGCCGGGGGCAATGTACCGACGGTCATTCGGCCGCTTTTTAATACGCAAAACTTGCTTCTTCATGAGAATCAACTCATACTCATACATCTCACTAGGAGTCGAGTCCCGATTCTGCAAAGCAACTCGCAGATGACCCTGCGTCGAATCATCAAAAGAAAAAAGAATGAAATCCACGGGAACCGTTTTGGAAGTGTTCTTAAGCGTCATCTTGAACGTCTTGCGCTCACCCTCCAGAATCATCACTGAGGACTGGGGCAAAGTGCATGACTTGACAACAACAATCGGCTGCTCGTCGACAACCTTGAGCTCCAGAGAATTCGGCTTCAGATCAGGTGATCCCTGTGACTCAGTATCAATGCTATGTTGCAGGGCTTTCATACCAATCGCCTTGATCTTGGCCTCTGGAGCAGGCGCCCATCTGTCATGGAAAATGGGGAATATCCGTTCCCGGCATCCCAATACCTTGACCAAGGCTCCAATGATCTTGAGAGTGCCACCCTCCTGCGGAGTCCCGACCACTGATACCACAGCCGTCCGATAAGAACCAATAGTAACCCTGTTCTTTTCTGAGACAAAATTGATACCTTCACCAATCAATGAGATACTCTCAATCTCAACTTCAATATCATAGGGATTCTGTAATGTGATTTTAAATGTTGCAGGCTCCATGGCCACCAATGTCTGTTGTGTAGACTTTTCATCCTTCTTCAAGAATGGATTGTAGATAAATGGATTCACATCTTGAGATGCACGAGATATCGTGGCCCCCGGAATAATGCTTTTAGCATGCTGCACCGGCGCCTTCGTTTCCGGCAACGGCTCGAGGGAGATTCCACGCACCAAGAACTCATCCCAGTACTCGCCAGCCAGATCAGACATTCCCAATCGCCGAGCAAGATCGTATGTCTTGGAAATATTGATCAAGAGGCGTCCTTGCTCCTCACGGAGGATCATAGGCGATGCGTCATCTCCTCTGGGGCCCGGAGCAACGCCGGATCCGGCTGTACGAAGCAAGTCACTAGAGTACTTCAACACGCCCTGGAAATCTGGCAAGGCCTCGCAAAAGTTGATACAAGCACGGAGCATGTTTAACTTGACACCAGGGAACCCGTAAAGTCGAGCGGCAGATTGTCTGCGTAATCTCGATACGATATCATCGACCTCTTCAGATCGGAGTCCGAATTTCCCCATAACCTTGGGCATATCAAAGTCAATTACACCGTAATTCCGGCACATGACATCCAAAAGGTTCCCAATGCCTTGTTCCACATCTTCCTCTTGGAGTTCCAACGTGGCACCCTTTGTGTGAGCTCCTGGCCCAGTCAATGAGACTAGACCCGTAGCTGGATGGATACCGACGTCAGCGGCACCGCGAGTTCGCGCTTCGACCAAGCCAGTGATCAAGACAGACATCAACTCACGAGACACCATGGTCTTCTTGCGGTGGAATCCAATCTTCCCCAACACAAAGCATATCCCACTAAGAACTGCAGCTCTGTCCACGACAGTGAGAACTTCGGTGGTTGAAGCAGGAAATGCCCTGAACAATAAATCCACGATGAATTTGCGAGTAGGTTCGATAGAAAGACGTGGAGATGTCGTGAGTTGTTTCTCGGGCCATGCGCCCTCCACCAGAATGTTGAAACACCTCTTATTGAGTAATCCGTCCGTATGATGTAATGCGCTGAGCACCTTACAAGCTCTGATGATGGCTTCCGACATTGGAAATTGTGGCAACCTCTCTGCTGACACCCTATAATACAATGACAGAATCTTGTCGTATAGCTCGGGCAGCATGGCCTGTAATGATCGTAGATATTGTGGCTGGTCAGGGTCACCGGGGTTGGGTTTCGCCTCGGGTATCGGTCTGTCTAATGCCGCAATACAGACACTAGGTACTCTGAATTCCAACTCTGACCAACCCAAAGCATACAAAGCACAAAGCAGTAACTCTAGCGCCTTTCCATGCCACATGTGATCATTGGTCCCCCTACTTGCCGCCGCACCCTCCGACAGCTCCTTGATTGCGTCTGGCCACCGACCCGCCTGCAGGTACATGGAGCCAATGATAATCTGAATCCTACTTTTCCCCTTCTGTCGCATCTTTTCCTGTACCCCTCCCGAACCAAACCCTTGCAATGTGAATCTCTCCGGTGGTGGAGACCGAAATCCCTCTGGCGTCGCCGTTCTAGAACGCGTCAGAGCCAGTGGTTTTTCCGGCGTCGATATGACACTCTCCGAGTCATCTTCCATGATACCGTTCCCCGGCGTCGAGGGTCTTCTAATTCGTGGACCGGTCCCGAGAGAATTGTTCATGGGTGGTAATGACATGCGACTTTGTGATCGGCCTTGGGCAGCCGCAGATGAGCGACCGGTGGGTGTACTGAATTGAAAATCACGTCGTTCCTCGATGAAGTCGGTGCGCCCACGAGTGGGTCCCATGCTGGAAGATATTCCAGGGGAGTCGATGAATCCTAGACCCTCAATGGACTTTGCTAGTGTATTCATCTCCGCCAATAATATCGACGAGAGATTGCACATAGAAGCCTTGAGGGCTGAAAGTGGCGCTTCTAAGTCTTCGGACGGCTTTGGAATGGGCACGATGCCTTCGGGTATCGGGAGATCGTTTGAATCATGATCGAAGAGAAAGATATTGTGGACGAGGGCTTTTTGGTGTTGGTCGCGGAGGTCTTCGAGTTCCTGGTACAGTGCGCGTATGTTCTTTTCGGCGAGGTTTGATGCGGTGATAGCAGAGGTGGTGTAACTTCGGTTGTATGTTGACCGGTTCAGCTCTGAGGCATCGGCGATGGCGATCACAGCGAGGGGTTCTCGGTAAAGGTCGTATGGTGACAAGGCAAGATGTGACGCGGGTGGGGTATATGTAAGTAATTCATAGAATATGGAGCCTTCTGGGTATCCCTTTGGTGAAAACATATCTACGACTGTTAGTAACAGATATTCGCAGCTGTAGTGGGACAGTCTAATAACTCAGAACCAAATATGGGGAATATCTTACTTCTATTCGGCCTGGCATCTTCTAGGACGTCTTTTAATGGAACAATACTAGCCTTCTGGAGACAGTTAAGGAAGAGGGCAAACCGCTCGCTACGAATTGGCCCAAGAGGAAGCAGCAATGTCCGTACCCGCGCCGGGGCAAACGGGAGCATTGGATCGAGAGAGTTCATTGTATTAGGTATTATTAGGATGATGGGTTGGTTGGATAGATTGCTATGTGATTTTATGTGGACGTTGTCGAGTGTGGCCTATACTGCTATTTGTAGCCTCGTCTGCAGTGGGTGCATACACCCGGAAACGTGGGGGTCGGTACGGCACGCAGGGGCCGGAGTCTCTCAATCGTATCGAAGAATATCGATAGATCTTTCCCCCTGACGGATAGAACGCTAAATCCAAGCCACAAGAGAATGACAAGTCATTGGCCGGCCAATTGAAGGTTTGCACCGTCGTGGTAGTATAGTGTCAGTGGATTGTAGCGGGGCGGAATCCGATTCGGTAGCGGAACAATATTAGTTGTAAACTTGGGTGGGAGGGGGGGGGAGAGCGGGAAATTTAACAGCTTGTCAGGAGCTCTAATGCCGTGGGCGAGCTAGTGTTGGGGTTAGTTGAGAAAATCGACAGGGTCAAGAGCCGAAACGAGTAGCATGTGGGTCAAGTACTGAGAGACTTTATTAAAGAGCGGATGAACAATAGTTAATGAGATAAAAGAAGTAAAGTCAAAATGGTATCCAGTGCGGCTGACGGAAATTGTGAAGGATATAATACAACTCGTCAATTCTGCATCATCAAAGATCAAGCAAATTGAGGTTTAGGCAGAGCTTGGTTGAAGGATTCTGGAGTGGGATTGTAAGCTGCAGGGCATTGTGACACTTGATTGGCCCTGAATTTAGGTTAGTTACCATGAAGTTAGCGGGTGAGGGGCATTAGCGTAATAGGTTCCAGGTGGCTGGTTAGGGAGTAGTCAACTAAAGGGTTAGGGGTTAAGGTATGACAAAACAGTGGGTTGGTGGCGATGAGCTGAAGTAACATAGAAATGAACATCGCGCTTATACGACAGTTCCTGATTGGGATATACTAGATATCATCGATACTATCGAATACTGATATCAATTCGTGGTATCTATCTCTACCACTACCGCTGGACATCAAATATACTTAAATCTCTGAACATGAATGCACGTGCAGATCAACCCACCCCGCGACCAGCGGCAGCGTTCCGTAAGTTCCCTCTCCCCATCACTTCGCCAGGCCATCTACTGACTTGCACCCAGCCACTCACAATTCACCCAGAACATGGCTTTTCACATCTGCTCTATCACCCCTCCAAGTCCGCCTCATCCGCCTGGTACTTGCCCACGGCGACTACGTCGTCGCCTGCCTCCCGCCACAGGAACTCGAAGACCCCGAACGCAGCGCAGAGTTTAGACAATTAGTGGAAGAATGTAAAAGTGGGCGGGCAGATAGGAAATGTTGGAAAGATAGACTGAGAGGGATCCGTTGTGATGGGCGAAGTATGGGGCAATGTATGGCGGTGACTGCAGAGGCGATACATATATTCAAAAAGATTGATATCTTGCTATGTTGCAAGTCAGAAGGTAAGCATTCATTAGAATGGACTGAAGAAAAAGTAGAAGCAATAATAACCCAATTACTATTAGGCGTTGTCGGCACAGTTGAAGAACTCTCCTCGACCCCCGTAACCCAAAACCTCATCCGCTCCTCCTTCGAAACCATTTATTTCTCCCAAATCAACTTCATCAAAGCTACCCTTCCTCGCCTCCGCAAGCAGCACAATGGCCACATCATGGTCCTCACCAGCATCGGCGGTCATATCGGCACCCCCGGCATGCCCATGTACACAGCCGCCACCTGGGCCCTCGAGGGCTTCTGCGACTCGCTCGCCTACGAGATTGCCCCCTTCAACATCAAGCTGACGATTGTTCAGCCAAACAAGGAAATTCAGAGTCTAACAAACAGGATCATCTTTGCGCCACCATTGGCGGCGTATGATGCGAGGAATAACCCGGCGCCGAGGATTAGAGATATGTTGACGAATGTGTTGAATATGAATCCGGAGACTGAGGTGCCGGTTATTGTTGCGAGGGTGGGGGATAATGGGGAGGTGATGAAGCCCAAGGTGGTGGATGGACAGAAGGAAGATGAATTGGTGATTCGGTATCCCAAGATTCCGAGGCCGGCAATGGACCAATTGGTCATGGAAACGGTTCATGCGTTGGCGGCCATTGGCGGGCATGAGAATCCTCCGACGCGCCACATTGTAGGTTTCGAAGGCGCCGTTTCCGTCAAGGAAAAGTTGAAGACGGTGACAGAAGAGCTGGAAGATTTTGCCGATGCTACAGTTTCTGTTGATATTTAAGCTGGCAACCGGAACAACAACAATAACAATAACAACGCAGAACAAGATACCAACACATTAACAGCCCGAAAATAGACATCTATTCCGGCTGCCGCACCAACAACAACTACATCATGACGATGATTAGTTCAATATAGGATTTCAAGACATAAAAGTTCCCTGTATTTGTCCGATGTCTTGATGGCTCGGATGTTTGATCTATCATTGGTGACACAAGTCTTACTCACCTTTATCAGATTGAGCTAAGCACCAGGAAGTCAGAGGGACAAAACGAATATTGTCTCACGTTACCCGCAGCCACCTGGACGACATGTTTCACAGCCTGAGCGAAACAAGAAAAATATATAACCATATCAAAATGCTCGTATAGTGGTTGATAGTTTGTTCATTACCATTAATGAATATAGCAAAACAAAATAAATATGCGTACATGAAGAGAACTCGCGGGCAAGCCTGGATCTTCCCGTATGCAAATATAGCAGGCCGTATAACTCTTGAGCTCATCACTAACAGCCACAGCAACTTCATCCGGACCCATTCAAACCAACCCCCGATACAATCGCCTTCTCATTCTCCTCTCCGTCACGTGAACCCTCCCTTTTACAATTTTAACTTGGTAATAAACGTATGCCCATTCTGTAACAATGCCGCCGCCTGCTCCACAATCCCCTCCACAATATCCTTCGCTGGCTTTACATCCTTCACCAACCCCGCCCCCATCCCCATCAAAAACGGCATCTCTGTCTCTTTCCCTTCCTTCTGATCCTTCTTCATCGGCGGCACCCCCTCCGCGCACAACCGCACAATCTCGTCCTGCCTATCCTTCTCCCACTCCTTTACATACCAATTCGGCCGCACCCGTAGCGGTCTCCCTGTGCACACCACCGTAATCTGCGTCCCTTCGACCGGACATTCGATGACCGCCTGTTTATGGGAGGCTGGGGTCGTCGCTTCTTCACTGGCAATGAACCGCGTGCCAATCCAGGCGCCGCCAGCTCCCTGTATGAGGGCAGACGCAAGGCCGCGGCCGTCGACAATGCCGCCGGCGGCAACAACGATGGCGGGGCGCCCCTTGAGCATAGGAGGGTAATAGTCTTTGGCAATATCGAGAATCGAGGGCAACAAGACAACGGTACCGATGCCGCCGGTGTGGCCGCCAGCTTCGGTTCCTTGGGCGGCGATGATGTCGACGCCAAGATCGAGGGCTTTTTTAGCGTGCTTGGGGTGTCCGGCTGTGATGGCTACGAGGATGCCGTGTTTGTGGAGCTTCTCGACGTGTTCCGGATCCGGCAGGCCGGCAGCTGAAACAAAAAGCTTGGCGCCACTCTTGCATACAACGTCGACAAGCTCGCTTCTCTTACCGCCGGTGTAATCCTTGCTTGTTTTCCGGGCGCCGGAGCCGACCTTGATCATGGGGACGTTGACACCGAAGGGGATTTTGGGGTCTTTGAGGTGGGATTTACAAATGTTGATGAGGTTTTGGAGTTGCTTAGGGGTGGAGGTGTAGGAGGTGACGGTGCCGAGGCCGCCAGCGTTGGAAACAGCGGCAGCGAGGATGGGGCCGGAGGTCATGGCCATGGCACCTTGGACGACAGGGTGGCGGATGCCAAGAACCTCGGTGAGAGGAGTTGTTAGAGGAGCTGGTGAGGCCATTGCAGGTAAGTGAATAATGTGTGGATGATGGAGGATAGAAGATGAAGTATTAGGTATGAACCCAAAAGAAATCTTACTAGACGTCAGACTCTAGAGATTTCAGGAATAAAAACAGCAAGTAATAACTCAAGTCTAGTGATAGTGAGCGCTAAGTCATGATCGAGTAACTTCAGCAGAGCAATGCCAGTTGATGATAGTGTTGAAGAGTAAATATGACGTGATAATATTGAAGCCAACAACGAACTTGAAACAGACAAACCTTAATATAAGAATCTAGAAAAGCAAGAGTTCCTTTCTAGAATAATGAACAGACGACAGCCGTGCGTCCTTTAACAAGATTTATATAAGGAGAACCTTGTGAGCGCGGATATTGCAATAAATTGATTATTTATGTGTTTAGCTTTCCGAGGCCGAGCTGGAAGTCAACGATATCGTGGTCTGTTTAGATTCGAGAAGAAGATGGGAAGAGAGAGAAATCAACATAAAAAGAATTTTCCAACTAAATATATAAATTCAAACTAAAAATCTCTCGGGAACCAGCTAGCGGGAAACGTCTTCAGGCTATATAAATACTTTTCCATTTATCAACACTCTGGGCTTAGACGTAAGGTCGACAACACGAGAAAACAATCAATATATTAGGAACTCAGCATGTATGTGGAGGTGTCGATGTCAATGCAAATGTGGTACGGTGTATATATGTCTGTGGTCTAGACGAAACGAAGCAGCGGGCTGAATTGGACGGAACAGGTGATGGCGGGGATAGATGGCAGGAGGATGTTGGACTTGGAGCTGAGCTGGGAGGATAAATTGATCAAGCTGATATTATGATGACCGACAAAGATGGAAGTCAAAGAGATCGATTACTTGGATGTGCGGTGATGGGGGAGAGGAGGCCAAGGGAGAAGTGAAGAGAGGGTACACCTGGGAGAGAAAGGGGACGGACCAAGTGGATTGATTGTCATGACTGGGGAAACTCAATATTGATTTCAAGAGAAGCCAAGTTTATGGTGGTAATAAGGGAGAGCAAATGTCGGTGTTCCAATAGACTGGCTGGTAGCGTGGAGATAGACGTCGACAAGACAGACGGCAAAATTGGGTTGTGAAAGGATGATGCCTACTCAACTGAGCTGTAAATTGGGTTTAGTGATAAAAAAAATTGAATATTTTATATATTTATACATGAATCATTCCACGTCGGATCCTACCGTTTTTGGGAAAACATTAGTCTCTAGATAGGTAAAGGAAGTTACCCTTGGTTTGGATGGTGGCGGAATATTTCAAGTTTCCGCTTCGTCTCTTGTCTCTTGTTCATTGAATTCCGTCTACGTAGGTTTCCTCTTCCTCCTTTTTCTTCTTTTTTTATTTTTCATGGAAAAGATTACAAAAAATAGCCGATGATGTCTATACCTTGGAAGCCCAGAGATCCATTTTCTTAACTAGCAGCGAGACGCTTACGGAGGACGAACGGGACTCTTGTGGCCACAAGTTGTCGACCCAGGCGTTTCGTTCTCGGACACCATCACAAACTCAGCCCCATCGAACGATTCATAAACCCACATAACTATATACACTTATCGATTCATTTATCTCCGTATATATATCACATCTCATTTTTTTCTCTCGCGCGTCACCGACTATTCTCCTCACTATATATTACATGTAAATATGTATCACTCTCAAAGCAGAAAAGCACTCTGTCGACCCAAACCTGCGTTCCCAGGCCGTGCGCCGCAGCCTGCATTGCGTTATACCAGAAAACCAGCCTCGGCTCTGGCTCCGGATGTCCCGCTGCTGTCAGTTACTCGTAGCGTGGCGAATTTTTTTTTTTTTTTTTTTTTTTTTTAATA